>JABJVR010010288.1:0-27631 GCA_025773905.1 Chitala chitala
ACCCCCACTGTCCACAGACTGGAATGTGCAGCTTGGCTTCCTTTTACACCAAGAGCAAACGGAAACGAACGGACCCTGCCCCGTCTCGTGACATCAGCTCACAGTGGGTCGTTCTCATTCTCTCAAACAAACGTTATCTCGACACCCATCAGGTCACTGCAGGTCACTCTGGGATCTTCACTATGAAGTCAAGCGGTTCAATGTCAGCTCAGCGTTCATTTGGGTGCCATCCACTACAGCAACACCTGCCTGCTGTCAGTAAAGACCCACTGAGCCTGGACTCAGCAGCTCAAAGGGAGGCTGTAAACATGCAGAGACTGAGGCGCAATTGTAGAGTCACACAGCGGACTCTGTGCCGTGACACCATCCGTCGGGTCCCTGTCACAGGGCCCCCTTAGCAAGAGGCATGCCCAACCATTCCTCGTAAAATCAAGTCAGCCCGGAGGCTGACACAGCTCTTCAATTGTCAATGGCTGTTATCAACAGAACCACAAAAGAAGAAGTAGGAGGTCCAAATAAAGGTGGAGATTCTACTGTAATCACCATCCTTCACCACTTGAAAGAGGCAACAAGCGCAGAGTCTGCAGTGAGAATAAAGTGGTATGGATCGTCACTTCCATGGGCAACGTCTGCCCGTAAAATATGCCTATTAGCTTTACCATCTTTAGACGACCAGCATTTTCCTCCATTTTCACACCCATGGCTTTAAAACACCCATATAAACAACTCCCACCCCAATCCTTTGTTTCTGCTGCAGGACCTTAAAGTTTGGGGCAATTAATTTTACAAGGGTGGGGGGAAACAAAAAGCTTTAGTACCGCTACACTTGACCCTGTTTGCAGTTCATGAACAAGCCTGAGCTAACAAAAGGAATATCAATAAAAGAGGTCAGAGAAAGACTCTGACCTTTGTTAGCACGTGAAATTACACTGCAGCTGAACTCTGCCATCTCTTCTAATAAATGTCAGTCATTTAATCCGTTCCGAAATTCTTCCCATCTCACTCTCAAGGATTATAAAACAAGTTCAGATGTAATTAATTGACAGTAAGGCTTAACCTCTTAAATTTGCCTTGTGTTGGATTACAGCATGACAGCATTACGACACGGATTAATGTCGTTTGGTAATAATGTCCTTTCAGGATTCAAGAAATACTACACACCCATGTCCATAATTAAGAGCGGTTACAAGGGATCATGTACAGACATCAAGAAAGAATGTACACATCAGATGGCCGGAACACAACTGTTGGATTCTGGCTGATTCTCTGTCAAACCACACTGGCTTTTTATAATTAAAATAGATGTCTCTATATCCCCAATCTCATTGACAAAATCAAATTACAGACCCTTAATATTCAATCCCAATCAACTACTTGCAAAAGTGAGAAAATAACATTTTATGTTTCAGTGGGATGTTCACACAACAGGCATTAATTTGTAAACAGCTAAAACTTTGTTTTTGTAGAAGAATGTGAGCCTGTACAATACCCAAATGATGGCACCTCCTCCGACCTGCCTAAGGCACGTCTCTTGGGAAAAACCAAGCAGAGACTTTTAAAACAAGAACAAAAAAATTGACCTACCATTAGGTACCCTCACCTTCATCTGAAAACAATGGGTGGTGTGAAGGGCGGAGCACCAAGAACTTGGGGGGGAGGCTTTCATTTGACAAGACCATAACGAAACAAAGGCCATGTATTGACACGCTACACCATCCACCATAGACCTTGTTTGAACAGGCACCCTGTGAAATGTAGCATTCGATTCGGTTGCCTAATTTTATAACGTTCTTCCCAAAACTGTTTACCTGTCATTTTACTAATCTGGCTAAGCCCTACTCGAACTGCAAATATCGCTATGGTAACAAAGTTTATTATGAAGGGATAGGCCCATTAAAGAACTGAAAAAAAAAAAACTTTTTTAACTTTGTAACACACTGTAAATTGCATTTTTGGGCTCTTTAAAAAAAAAGAATTTAAAAAAGCCATACTAAGTCAGACTGACCTTCTGGCTTACCAGAGTGAGCCATGAATGCAAGAGAGAGAAAGATCAGGGTCACATGATACAGACTCTGCTGGTATGACCCTGGATGACCCGATGTGGGCCATTTACCCAACCTCACCACCAGTGGGAGCATTTCCCCACACCGCAGTGGCGTTAGCAGAAACCCTCACCCTAACCACACATTCCCAACTTCCCTTCTCCACCAGCTGTGCTGAAGGTACTTCAGAACGTTAGACAAGCACTGGAAACCGTCCAGATCAGCGTGCTGGTGTGAGTGGTTAGTACCACTCATCTCTATACTCCCCACCAAAGGTGCCGTGAGAGGGACGCCAAACCGCAGAGTTCCTCAACCCAACCAGGTCTAATTACTGTCAAGTGCTGCCATTTCAGAACAGCAGAAAACATCTGCTTAAAGATGACACATATGACCGTAATAATGAATAAATTTCATGCGGCTGTCCTCAAAGGAAATATACTGGCCAAAAAAGCATTTAAAAAGGTCCCGTGAACCCCAACTACTTCCGTAATGCTCTTTGATGACGCGTTTTTGCATGCTCATATGCAAACCTAAAACGTGTTTCTGCTCTTCCTTCTGGCAGTACCAACTACCGGTAGTTAAAGCCGGTGAGTTATTCACTTTGCAAATTATAATTAGCCAGGTTAACATTCAATTAATTTAATTTTTATGTCAGGCAATGCACTCTGCGTCTTGTAACAAAAGCCCCTGCATTTGGTTACATACAAATTATACGTATAAACGTTAGATACAACAAGGATATTCAGCAGCAAACAACTAAAAACTCCAGCTCCACTTGAAGTTGTAAATGACAACATGCGCCCATGCAGTCCAGCCAACGGGACAAACAACAATTGCGGTTTGTGGCACGTGGAACACCATGACGACACAGCAACGCACCTCACTTTGCTGGGACACTGGACATTCTGGAAGGTGGGTTTGAGTCCCTCACCAAGCGGCCGCTTACCACCCATTGAGCCACCGACAGGAAGTCAGCAAGAGCATTCCAGACCAGCCGGGGCCTTTGATCCGCCAGCCCGGTCCGTGGGCAGTGCAGGCCGCAGGCAAACAAACACCGTTTGTTAGCTTCCTCTGTGGGCCTGACTGCAATGAAAGGCATGTCCTACCACTGGTCAATATTGACCCAACTGTAGGCCTTTCCCCATCTGCCTTCACTGAGGAGCACTCACTTACATGGTTTAGTTATAAAACCCTACCTTCACACATGTGAACACAGTCAAAGGAGAACTTCCAAATCCTGCAAGCAACAATAGTGGAAAACTATTGATCTCACTCAGATAAAAGTAAAAAGACATCAGGTCTGGACAGTGTTTCTATAAACAAAAAAAATAACAAATAAAACATTCCACAACAATGTTAACATCAACTTAAAAAAACATACAATTTTAATACCAACAAGTAAGCCTAATTAAAATACTGTTGGTTTACAGAATAACCAAGTAATTTAGTAAAGAATTTGTTCACAAAAACAATTTCACATAAAGTGGTCTTTTGTGGGGCAAAATTGTTAGAATCTCAACATCCACACAGTCTCAAGCACGTCTACATGACATATAAAAGGCCCATCGTTATCAAACAAATCCTTACTTGACCCAACCAAATTTTTTGTATGCTTCCATCTGAAGTGAAACTTGCAAAGGAAGAAATTTCTGTCCCAGAGTAAAAAAAAACAAACAAAAAAAAAAAAAAAACTATAAAATAAGTAGATTTAAAAAATTTTATTTTTTTTCCTAAAGGAATCATTGCAAACATTTAAAGCAAAATGAGTAATTGTGGCTGATCATATGCAGTTACAAACTAAATACCTGTACAGGTACAGCAATCAAACACGACCACCCAGTCCAAGCAACTCTGAATCTGAGTACTAGACCTTTTATTTTTATATCTCAGAGTACAAATTATTACTTTTCACTGGACAAATTTATGATCTTCTGTAAAAGCACAAGAGTAGACCTTTTTGTCCAAATCTCACCATTAGAACTGTTTAGAACAAAAAACAGAAATTCCACCAACGCTTTAATGTTAGCCCTGCGGATACAACACTCACCTGGCTGTCATTAGCAGTGCGTTCTGTCTCCTCAACACCCCATGCTGGGGGGGGGGGGTTCCTGTGTAATTACTAAGCTGAAGTAGAGGCACTGACAACTCCACCAGCAAGAACTCCTGCACATCTCCCATACCTCCCAAGTAAATCACCCCTAATGCACATGAGAGGTGGAATCTGTCTGATACTAAGCAGGCTGGTAATTGATTACAGAGATGTCAGGCTGTTCCTCCACACATGGAGAAGAATCTTCCCAGCGGCCAAAACATTCCAAGGCCAAATTATAGTTACAAACCTACAGCAGACGGTGACGGCCTTTCAGTATCATATGTAAAACAGCCACAATGTGGAACAGGACAATGCGTACCTGAATCAATCCATCAAGGTAAAGGGCATCTGTAAGCCCCAGCATCTTTTAATACTAGTGCTGAATCATAATGACAAGAAAGCGCTTACCTTATGTAAACTAAACCATTTAAAAGTTGGCATTTAGATGATGTTTCATTTAAAGTCACTGAAAAAGACCGAACAACAGCATTTAAAAGATCAAATATGCAACTGACTCAGAAGCAGAACACCCAACAATTTCTGACAATGCAAGTAAGCCTGAATCCAGCAGCCTTCGGACGCCACAAATATACCTGCAATGTTAATCCTGCCATGGGTCACAAAGTCGACAATCAGCAGACAGCTCTGTTAACGGAACATCTTGTATACATGAGACAGGAGGTGCTTGGAAACACAAAACTCGGCCAGATGAAGTCAATCTCTACTGGAAACGTTTGAGGTTATAGAGACCCAAGGACATACTAAGGCAAAACGGTGCTTGATCAACAATTACACAGCAGTCCAAATGCAACACATCATGTCAAGACCATTAGTGAAGTGCAAATACCTTATTGCTCCTGGGCTGGATGAAACCATCTGAGATTATCCCAGGTCTTGCCCTGTTGTCATCTACAACAACTCTGGTTCTCATTCAAACACACACTCTTTTGAATAACACATTTTCACCACAAAACTAAGACTTTCCACCAAAATCTGTAATGTGCATCACCTTAAAATCAAGTTTATGAACAATATATTTTTAAAGTGCAGCAATACTTTACAAACTGTAATATATTTTTTAATGGAGACTTGTAAAAGCACAGGCCTTCAGGAAACAGGCCCAAGCATTTCCACTTAGCTACAACTGTTCATTCCTCAACATCTGAAACAACTGTGTTTACAGATTTTAATTTCAGAGTAATTTCACACTTAATAACTGATTAGACCAGTCCTCCAATTGAACTAAATTTGGCAGGCAGACTCTCTCCCTGTCTCCACACTTACACCACTTTAAAAGACAGCTGAGGAGCGGAAACGTTTGCCTGTGACAGATGACACTGCACATATAAGGTAAGTGTACATGTCAGGGAAGCGATAACGAGGGCTCCGGAGTTAGCTCTTGCATCTCACAGCTCTTGCGCTTAAACTAAAAGAGAGACACAGCTGATGCCCAACTGGGCAGAACAGCATGCCCCAGTATAAATAGAGCACCATTAGAATGCCTTTCCTTTTTTTAAACTCCCTCTCTCCACACACACACACACACACACACACACACACACACACACACACACATACCATTCACCAGGTTGTCTCTTTGTCAGAGATACAATGCACTCAGGAAACAAACAGAATAGCTAAAATACTCACATGCGTGACGTCCTGTACATGACACACACATCTTGGCTTAAAACATCTTGGCTTAAAACTAAAGTGTGCTTTAAGAAAAAGCCATAGTATGTTTCTAATGCAGCGGTTTTACTTAATCACTTGTAATTTATTGACATTCATAAACATTGGTGATAATCTCATTATTTTTGTAGCGTTATTTGTAACTTGGGAAGAAGGGGGCAGTGTTTTGCATATTTCAAAACGGGTAAAAAAAAAAAAAACAACATTAAATATTAAATATTAAAGAACAGAATAGTCAGACTGACAGCAGGATTCACCTTCAGCTACAATTTCCCAGTGTTCGTTGAAATATAATCACATAGTGGTTTCTGCCAATGTCAAAGCCAGACACTCTGAACCTGTACACAACTCCTACTGATATGCTTTTCATCAGCGCTGATTTACTTATGAGAAATTAATGCTTTACCTCCTTCAAACTCTTTTTCTTCTCATTATAGAAAAAGGACACTGCTAAGATGTTTGTTTCAAAGTACTGTACTTTCCATGTAATACTGCCACAGCCAGCCACTGCAGGCAAAAGCTAGCTGGAAGAAAACAAAAAAAATACTCCACTGTTAGGAAAATCTGATTCCATTAACAGCTTTTAAATCACAGTCAGAAAGACACATCTACAGAAGGCTATCACTGCCTAATGTACTAATGCATCTTGGGTAAGTCAGGATTTTTTAGCTGAGATGCCTACCTCATGCACCATGATGTGCAGTGTCGCAAAAATTGCACAACAATCATGTCTGCATGACCCATGCAGTAACAAGAACAAAATAATAATTACTTCAAATCAATACCGGTAGCATTACACAAACTTTAAAAACTATTACCAGCACCAAGATGAAACATTTACATGCTTTAAATCTTAACAGTAGAACATACAGTCACTAAAGTTTTAAAATGTTTACAGTATAAAAAGGTACCAAATCTTTAGTTGGATAACAGAAACTACTCCATAAGTTTCACAATACAGTGGATGTCTGGCAGACTCAATCCTTTTGACAAGGCAGGCCTGTGACTGAAACGTATCGCCAGCAGCGTTTGGATGTTTTGCCATTTGCCGGCACAGGACTGCTGTATGATTAATTTCCACAAGTACAAGCACGGCTTTGTGCAGTCGCTTCTTTGAGATGTTAAGTCAAGAAATGTGAGAGACACTCACTGGCCCCAAGTGTCCATTTTGCCAACAAACACCGTATACATTCAGGCTACCAAGGTAGGATTCCGATTTTATTTACGTCAAATTTATTTAATTTTTTTCCCCGTTTCGTGTTAGCTGGCCATGCCAACCAAAGCATTAATAAAATCGAAAACTGACACCATCTACCCACAGAGTATAATGACCTTAACAGAACTCGTCTAAGCAAACTTTTGTGCGGCACAGCGCTCAGGCTTTGTGGAACAGAGAGGAGGAATTTTTAACAACAAATTCAAAACTTGCAAGCATCATTCACCGCATCTCATCTGTTGACAGGTGAGGCGTAACTAACTTAACGGCAAGACAGCTGCTATTGCATCCAAAATCTCTATTAGGACACTCTACACACCGTGCGGATTCGAGTGCAGTCACGATTTCAGTTGCTAGGTTGACCAATTTTCTATAGACCAGTTTTATTTATTTACTTTTTTAGATCAAAACCTGAAAAAATAACTATGATGCTAAAGTTTGAGTTTGGCATACAAACTGCGCGGCTGTTCCAAATACAAAGTATAACTGGCAAATTACAAAAATTTTCCAGGAAGGCATCCAAGTATATAACACCGCTTTTATCGTAATTTCGTGGATCAGCTTTTTAAAAAATATGAAGTCTTAATTCCCAATAAAAATTGTCTGTCTGCGGCAATGTAAGCTCTTTGCGCACTTTTTCTTAATGACAAACGGCTTGAGACCAATATCAGCCTTTATCTAGTTCTACAAAAAGCACATGAGACATAAAACAGCTGACGCAGCGCTTTCACAATAAACGCATACTTTCAGCTTTGGGGAAAAAAGAAATGTGCACAAAGGGTTTTTGGGGAAATTGTTGTAAAATCCTTTTTGAACTCCAGACGCATAAACTGTCATACATAAACACAACCCATGGGGCATTTAAATCGCACGATGCAAACCGAGTAAAGGTTTTTTTAAATCACAGAAAGGAGGCTTGACAAAATGCAGTCATGTGAGCGGCAGCTCACAGCAGACCTAATAGTTTATGCATTACCTATAACATTTGCCTCACATGATGAATGTTACTGGATTCAATGTCAGTCATTGTTTAAACCTAGAGCATTCATACTGTATATTTACCACCAACCATAAATCACGGGGAAAAAAAAAAAAACGAGTAATGAATATTCCAACGCATGCAAAACCCGAGTGAAACGCATTACATTTTGGGTTAACTTTTAAGACGCTGCCTATCTGACTTTTGCTATACAGTCTCTAACACACGTTAGGCAATGCGGTTAACAAATTGAAACGAGCAAAAAAAAAAAAAAAAAACATTAGGACCATTTGAGCATATAACGCAGTTTTCGCCACTAGGTGACACCATCACCATAAAGTACCGTTTTCACAGACCCCTTCAGCTCTGTCCTATTTTCATAAATGGAAAAAAAAAATCCACATTTTCCCTTAGGCTTGCATTTAAAACCATGTTTAATGACAGCCGGTTTGTTTTAAAGTATAAGAAAGAATTTTCCTACGTTTATTGTTTTCAACGAAGTTGTAAAAATCAGATTGTGGATTCGGGATAAAAAAGGAAAATGTAATCAGCGGATAAGCGTACACTGAAGGCAAAACTGGCAAATGCAAATCTACTTAAGATCCGTTTTAGACTGTTCACCACCCGGCTCCTCTCTTTTACGTTTCTCCACCCCCCACCCTCAGCTGTGGTTAGAGTGACAGATACAAACCCAACCTCGGACCATACGCAGTACTGTGACCAGAAGGTTGGCATGCTGGAATAATCTCCCCAGAAAACACTAGACACGTACCTCATGGGAACTGTCCTTCACATAATTAGGATAGGATAGGATAGGATAGGACAGGATGGGATAGGGGTTTTATTCTAATTTCAGCTGTATACAGCTGTATACAGTACACAGTGAAAGGAAAAAAAACTGCAAATATAGAAATATTGAAAATAGCGACATAAAAGTCATTTAAATGATTCAACGTGTAAACTTTTATTTATACATGTATTTATTTACTTATCTTTCAATACGCACACATGATGAGCAATACTGGTCGTTTCCCCCCCAACACAAACCCTTTTTAAACAAGTTGATACCGCGTATGCTGTTGGTTTCAGTTTAAATTTCCACGGGGAATACTTTACATACGTCGTCTTGAATAACGACCACTCAGTAGAACAAACTTGAGTTACTGATAAAAGTCATAAAACACCTTCCCCGATGGGAGCACTAAGAGAAAACACGGGGGGTTAATAAGTGTTGGACACTGCGTTAAAGTCCGGCGTTGGGGACAGCGGACGGACAGCAGCCAGTTGTCACCTAAGTGACATGCAACAGCTGAGTCCATACATCTGGGGTCCCGCGAAGCTCTGGGCCGGTCACCTGAAACCTTAAACCAAACTGCGAGCTCCACTCTCTGCAGAACCAATTAAGAACGCAAGACTTTGTTTGTCTTTGGGTTTATCGCTAGAAAAATAAAACTGTTTATACTGTAACAGACGCAATATTAATGCGCAGTTTGCTACTTTCTATACAAACAGCGCATTTATCAACAATAAAGCACAGACAAGTAAAATTAGAGACGTGACGTGCGCAGTGATTTATTTAAATAACAATACAAATGTATTACCTACTGTAAAGCTTAATTGCCCATAATTATGTTTTCCCTTACAAAGTACCATTCATCTGAAATACCAAAAAGCCGCATATAAATTAACGAACCAGGTCTGACTAACTGCAGCATGCCAAAATAACCTGGTACATTCAGGAAATTAGATTTTCACGTAAACTAAAACGACAATTTTCCACAGTTAACGATTTTTATAAAAATGAATTCAAGCGCCTAGGTAATACTATTAAAGAAAACAGTATCTCCACAATCCTTTAGAAGAACAGATCGGGTACTCGGCAGAAAACAATATAAACAAATAATGCTGTCACTGTCCTAAATGGCAAGCGACTGTAAATGACTGCACATATGCAAATAACTTAAGATTTGTTTAATCAAACGTCTCGACGCGAATCAGGTTCATCAGTACTGTCAACATGCACAAGAACTATGCGACGCTCCTACCATGAGCGCATTCCACTGTACTCTTGTCAGATAAAACCAAGACACCACAGATTAATGGAAATCGATTAAAAAGCAAAAACTTGGACTTACTGTACGTGATCGGACGTGTGAAGCGATGATGCACAGGCTTGTTATTCCTTTGACTGCAGTTTTAGAATCACATTTGGTCTCACTGACGCCAATTTAAATGTCCACAGCGCAGGCGATACGTGCCCAACTTAAAACTACACTGTCAGAGCTGGTTCGGCACAAACAAAAGCATTTTTGAGCAAAGCGCAAAAAAGCGTCGGAAATAGGCAGAGAAAACGCCTCGACTGGGGAGTCAGCGGCATTTAAGCAAACAATTTTGCAGCGCTCGGTTTGTTAACGGGCTACAGGCGTCACCCACAATGAAATGACATTAACGCTACTCTCTGCCTATTGGGTTAAAGGAACCGCCCCACCAACTCCCCGGGGGCTGGAAAATATGTACGGCACAGTTTTTCTATTTTCTTCACTTTTCCTCCCTCAAAAACACTCAAGCGCCAGTCGTTTTTCAACGCTTTCCTTTCGGGTATCAGCTATTTCTAGTTTAACCGTGTGACGTAGTGTTCAGTCAGTGATATATGCGATCGCACTCATCACTTGTAAAAAAAAAAAAATAAAAAAGTTAGGTTATTCTTGTTCTATGCAAATTAGCTGTGATTCTTTTAAAAGTGGAACAGTTTGAAAAAACGACAGACAATTATGCAAAAATATTTATTACACTACAACCAGCTGTTTTGTATTATTTATATTATTATTTAATTTTTTTTTCCATGACACTAATAAAAAGTTATATACCCACGAATGAGTTGTTCTGTCAGTTAAGAACGTTGATGTAGAACGGAACATTCCAAAATGTCTTTAAATGAATTTATTGCAAGTTACTTAACTTACGTTATTCCCGACAATGCATAAACATCAGCAAGTACGCAAGTTTTTTTTTTTTTAGAAACTTATATATA
Organism: Chitala chitala; assembly: GCA_025773905.1. NCBI lineage: Eukaryota > Metazoa > Chordata > Actinopteri > Osteoglossiformes > Notopteridae > Chitala > Chitala chitala. The sequence goes on from JABJVR010010288.1 coordinate 11,053, forward strand.
CATACATTTGGAAATGTATTTGCATATAATGATTACGTGTAAAGGGGGCATTTAAAACCCATATGGACTGTTAACTGAACGTGTTTACAGACGGAAGCCTTTTATTATATCACGTAACATTTGCTTTTCACGAGAATCATGCGTCACGCACATCAGACAGTCACCAGTTTTGACTAATCCACACTTGAGAAGGAACACATGCGAGCACTTTTGCTAAAGTATAGCACTTCTGTGTCCTTATAGTGATGCAGCACTTGGTACAGGATTCCAGGAAACAACAGCCACATGGCTTGCGCTGAAATACTGGCATCAAATACTCAAAGTTTTGCCAAAGCAATACATTTGGACTTCATAACATAATTTACACTGCATGCAATCTACGCTAAGTTTCTCTGAGAAGTCACTTGTTATGCTATTTCCAAAGAAATCCACAGAAAGAATGCTCTCTGCTCGCAGACGGGTCAGCTGTGGAGGATTTTCTAGCTAGCTTGTAGCTATAATATGGCAGTTGGCATGCCACTGTGACCTCACTCATTGGATCTCTGCACAGTTGCCATCTTCACCTTCCGAAAGCACAACATCACAGATTGAAGTCTGAAGGTGTCCAGCTTCTCAGTGTTTTTTTTTTCTTTCAGAGCAACAGTTTTTCACAAGTATTCTCAGGCTAGTGCTCTGTGTCTCTGTGCCTAACCTGACTCACAACAATGTGGCTTGTTAAAAGGTGGTGTGGGTTGGCATGCCAGCAAGTCAGGCTGTGGCCACAAGGTCAGATGTTTCCCTCACCATTTTAATATGTGGGGAAAATGGGCATTCTGCTGAGCCACTTCATGAGTACACACTGCTGTTCTTCACGATAAATGTTAATTAAAAAAAGAGTGCGTTTTGGTTTTAAAGGTGAGTTTTGGACTGTATTATAGGATCGCAAACAGCATGATATGACTAGTTGGTGTGGAGTTCTGTATGTATGTGAAAGCGTAGGCTGTAAATCTTGGTCTTGGTGTAGAGATGCTGTCCAGCCTCTACGGCACAGCTGTTTGGTATAACAGAAAATGCTGGGCTGGACAAAGTGTGTAATTCTTGAGTCATAAGTCTGTTTCACATTGGCGATCACACACTGGTCCTGACCTGCAATTCACGAGAGTGTGAAAGCATTGTAAGTGGGCTTTTAGATGTACACAGCCAAAACCCATCCATCTGTCTCCAAAGTCCTTGCCAGAAGGTTTGAAGTGAACACTGAAACAACTAGTGGCTTTATTGCTGATACCAATGTGTCCAGTGCAGCCATTTTCCTCTCCATTTCAGGCAGAAAATGCCTTTCCCTTTTTCCTCTGCCGCTGTACAGCCAGGTTGGCATAAGCTACCACAAGGTGTGAGCAGCAATCACATGAACAAAACTTCCTTCTCTTAAATGAACTAGTTGCACCCGTTTCTCTCAGATTTATTGCCTCTTTCAAATAGGAGTGCAATAAATTAGACACCGTGGCTCTTTATATGGAGAATAAGCCTGCCTTTCCAGAAGAAAGGACATTAGGAAATACATCATACATGCCAGGTGACTGATTTAACACTGACAAAACTGCCCATAGACTATAAAGACTAGAATGTCAAAGCAGAATATCTTTGGTCTTATCTGAAACTTATCTCTCCTAATGTTTATGGCTCTCTGCCTCTAAATCACCTAATTACAAATGTCTAGCAGGTATAATACCTGTTTTAAAACATTTTACAAATGACAGCTGCTATAGATTGTTCACTTGTGAGTTCAGTCTGGTAAATGTCTTGACCAAGCAATATAATTAGTGTTGAGGGCATGGAGAAATCCAGCGTCACCTCATCTGGGATACTAAAGATGGGGAACAATGAAGACCTTTCTGGAGCAAACCTCTTAATCGCTTTGCTTTGGGCATGAGTTTTCCTCACCTGCATGAGATGAGATGGTGGTGCACCTGGGACAGAGAGTGGAGCAGCTGGTCCTGGCTTTGTCTGTCTTCAGTGCCCCCAAACGTACTGCTTAAATCTTTAATGATGTCAGCAGGATTCTGAGTTCAGATCTGCTTTTGCAATGATAAGGCAAAGATGCCAAGCTCCAGGATCTCTGGGCCCTTCTGTGATGACCCCAGCCTGCTCTATGCATCCCTTCTCACTTCTCACTTCTAATTCCTCACTCCCCACTGTTCAGTCCAAGCTATTAAAACCTTATCAGAGTCAGCCTTGGGCACATGCCGTATAGGCAAATGGTAGCGGCGCCGTCCACCCATAGGGGTGTCCTGAAGAACATGCAAACATTGTGGGGTCACATGCTGGAGTGCAAACGTAATCTTGCCCAGGGCTGTTACTGATCCCCGTTACTCATCCCTAATACCTCACTCTTCAATGTTCACTGTTCACCCCAAATTACTAAATTTTCACTTATTATTTCCAACTTCTCACTCCTTAGTGGTCACCCACACTAAAAACTTGTGACTTCGCACTGTTCACCTCAAAATACTAACTTGTCGCTTCTCACTGATCCCTCCAAACTGGTAACTCTCCCTGCTCACTTCCAACTACTAACTCATTGCTACTCATTGTTAAGTCCACACTGTGTATGTGTGCAGTCTTTGCCCTTTAAATTGAACTCTGGCATCATTTTTCCCCATCATGCCTTGACGACATAAAATGTTCTGTGTGAACCTCACTGTGCCTATGAAGACAATGGTCAAACCAGCTCCATGATGTCTACACAATAAACCTCTGTTCCAATGATTAAAAAGAGGTATTTGTTACCCCTGAGCCTGCAGGGGGTTTAGGGGTGTGTGTTTGATAGCTTCAAGGGGAGTTTCCAACAATTCATACTTAAAAAGCAATGGTTAAGAAGAATCTGGAACATGTGTAGGTGACAACAAATACCGCCATAAATATTCACCTCAGACTACCAGTATCCCGCAGAAATGCACTGGAGACAGTTATATAACAATGGAACGAATGTTTAGCTGCCAGTTTGATGACCCTTACAAAAGAGAAATAAAAATGCTTGTGAAATATCTGTTTTTATGGTATCAGTACACTTCACATTTTGCAGACTCTGACTATGATGTCAACGCTTGTCTCCTTACATTACTGTGTATGGTGAGTGTTAAGCATGTTTGCTACAGTTCAGTTGTGTTTGGTACCTAATACCTGTGTGTTGGTTCGCTTGTCCTCTCTTACAGAGTGAACCTCATCCTGCGTGCTAATTTGGGAAATTATTTGCATTTAAATAATAAAAATATTTTAATTTCTTATTAGTCCCACAGTAGGGAAATTCATTCTCTGCATTTAACCCTTTTCCCTGGGGGGGAAGCAGTATGCAGCCATTTTCAGCACTCAGTGGAGCATCTTGCTCAGGGACATGGCTGGTGACTAAGCTGAAGAGGAGACTTCGACATCCTCTACCCACTGAACCACCAGAAAAATTACAATTTCAGTAGAAGTTACTGGGCTTCAGTTACCAATTAATCTGCTTTCTGTCCAATAGTCTCCACTGTGTGTAAAATATCAGATAAATAGTTTAATCTCATATCATCTTATTCATGTTTATATTATGTCAGCTGCACTGCCAGCAATTGCTACTATCATACCACTTTGGAGTGTTTACCGGGACGTGTTGGACCGCTGGGATCCTTTTGGGAAGATCCTCTTGGTTGGAGTTTTGCGCAGGAAGACGTAATGAGCGAGAAACTTAGTGGCCAAGGTTGGGCCAGCTTTGCCAGCTGTGGCTTCGCTCTAGGAGTCACCAGGGTTTCCATCAGCTCAAGTGCCAACTGATTAGCACCCACAGCTCCACCCCCACCCAGCCCTCATGGCCCAAAAGACATACATTTACAGCCAGTTTACTTTACTTGTCAGGGAGCTCAGGGGAGATTGACAAATGGATTCTCATTGCTAAAGCAAACATGCTAATACTGGGGCAAAAGCAGAACAGTATCCAACAGAGGAGTCTGATACAATTTCAAAGACTTAGGAGTCGGTTCAGTTCACTTACCTACAACCAGTGTTTGTGGACAATAGTATTACTTTCTACTTATTTTGCATTGTAAGAAAGACATGCAATTAGATACTTCATTGTATTTCTGTAAGCTTCGCAAATAGATCCCATTGCTCATCACAAAACCTCAGTCTTCCTCTTGTCATTTTTCTTCCTTATATCATCCGGTGTTTCTGGAATTACCATAACCATTTAGTTTAATGTATTAGAATGTACCCTGAGCAGACTGCCTTCTGTTACAACTTGCAGCGCAGTAGTTTTACCCCCACTCCACTCCTGCCACTGTACAGATAGCAACAGTCTGTTCACGCCGGCACTCCTGATGGCCGCAGGACATCGACAGGAAGTAGCCTGACAACAGCGCGAAGCTCAGGTCACGCTCTGAGACGTCGCAGATGCCTGAGGCTAGGCGGGGGCTCTGATAAGTGGAGCCACTGGGAAGAACACCAGTGCAGCCAATCCGGTAGCAGATCACTCAGGGGATGTTAAGCATAGGGACCAATGAATGAGGTGACCCGACAAGGAAGAGCAGCGAGACAGCCATTGGGCAAGTGAGAAGAGCAGTATCCAAAAGGAAAAATGGCAAAGCACTGAGACTCCCACTCTGACAGGGCTGAGAGTAAACTGTTTGGACAGATAAATGAGAGTTATGGGCTTCCTGCTATTTTTGGCCTCTGTTTACCAAGAGGTCACAGTTGGTTCCCTGGTAGGCATACAAACACACCACAGCAAGCTGACAAAGATATACAGTATCTACAATTGGGTTTTCCTTCTCTTAACATTTCACTCTTTATGAAGGCAAACTTTATTTTTGTTTATTGCCAAGGATTTATAAACACTATATAAGATTAAAAATATTAGGAATACACAGACACATATTTCTGCTTGTTTCATAGCTGTTGTCTTCTGTGTTGAAAGGAAGTTGCAAGTTGTATGTGATGTTTAGTCAGAGACACAAAAGTTGTGCTGAAAACGATATTATCTTCACACAAATGTAAACATATGCACAGGCATAAAAACACAAGCAGCCATTGAGCGGTTCCTTTCAGAGTAACATTTACATATTCAAACTTACCTGAGGGCATACCACTAACAACTTGTGTGTAAGCAACCAATACATCAGACAGGCTGTTCACATGACACTTGTGGCCTATTTCTGATGCATTACCTGCAAAAACTGCCCGAGCTTGTACCTTTTTTGTTTCCTCTACAGCCTGTACATAAATTTCACTTTCACATGCAGGTTCCCTATAATGAGTGATGAGAGCATGTTAGTCTGAAGTCCACAGAAACACTGGCATGGACGAATAACTTAGCATTTAATAGCAGAATCCACCCAGCTGCAGATGTTTTTTTTCCTTTTTCTTTTTTTTTGAGAATAAATCAAGTTTGTTTTGTTTCTGTTCTTTGCAGCACAAGTTAATTCATCTGCTGGTTTGTTGAGCTGAGTATCTTCTGTCGGAAGAGAAGAGATGATTAAACATCAACGCAGAAAAAAGTTTGGGCTGGGACTTTGCTTAGCTTTTAAGTTTCCCCTCGAGGCAGCGGAGTTTGGCACAGAAGAACTCAGCGGGAGGCAGAGGCGCTGTGTACATTTCCCTGAAGCCTGTCTTCTGCAGGCTCTTACGTAGCTGGGAAGAAAATGTCGCACACAGCAGAGGTTGCTCAGGTTTGAGCAGATAAGCCCAAGGAAGAGCCTCTCTGCTTCAAACGACTGCGGAGGAAACGCTACATCTGAGTCGACGGCGTGATTTCGGCTCACTCTTTCCTCAGTTTCTGTGTGCGCTCCGTTAAAGTTTTTGGAAACCATTAACAGGAAACCCCCGCCTTCTGCGTTCCTGTGTTATCACAGACGTGTGTGTGCAGCTATGCACCTTTCACATGTGTCTTTTGATGGAGTCATGATTTTAAAATGACTGCAGGAGTCTCTAAGACAACCATACTAGATCTTATCCCTTGACGGCATGAGTCGGGTTCAAAACAACCACAGTCCACAGTGTAAACACAGGCTGGGACGCAGGTCACAGAACTGTATAACAATCACAGTGTAATGTCATCAGTGGTGCAGTAACATTTCACAAGATGCCAGAACATTACAATCATTAAATGTCAACTTTCAGCTTCTCCCCCTGAGAGGGTAACCACCACAGATCAACAGGACCCTGGTTAACAATTTACACATCAACTTAGCACAGGTTTTCACTGATGCAACCCTCCCATGTTATTCAGGCTTAGGACCAACACTTGACATTCATCAGCATCCAGCTTGTGCAACTGGGATTCGAACCACTGACCTCAAAGGTATGAGCCACCATGCTGCCCTGTTACATTTCCATAAATGCAAGCTCAAAATCTGAACGAAAAATAAGTGAACTGGGCAACTTGCGCATCCAGGCTGGAAGAAGTCCAGGGATCATTCCTTTCTACATCCGCAACCTACTTTTGAGTCACAGAAATCATTAAACCTGTTAATGTGTAAGGTAAGATGTGAAAAAGTCAGGCAGTCCAATCTGCTCACAGAGAGTCACACGGAAAACGTAGGCGGAAGCTTCTAGTAGTTGAACTTAGCTGTCTTCAACTTCAGTGAATCATATACTGCAGATGTCCCTGTGTAATCTGTGTTTTTTTGCGTTGGAATTGTGATCATAATCATCACCATCGTCATCTTCATCATCATCATTGCTCTCTGCACAGTGCTAAAACTCACAGCTGAAAAATATGAACTGCATCCAGGGGCATTAATACCTACGTGTAATTCAAACACATTTGTAACTGATGTAAAGAAACAGCCAATTTCCTGCCACAAACAGATAACCAAAACATTTCCTCTTCTGCCCAGGCAAACAGAGGAGACATTTCCAGCAGAACTAATGTAGCAAACAGGACAGTTATACATTTCATAAGGGCCCTTTAGACTGTAATACTGGGCTGCACTGCCTTTAAAAATGCTGTCAAGGGCTTTGTTACAGGGCCATAAATACTGTGAATGTCTTAAAAGGAGGACAGCTGGACCTCTGAGCTCCACAATTTTCAGCATGCAATACATTTACTGGCTTGTGAGAGTCAAAGAACCAAATAACCGGCTCTATGGCAGTGTGTTAACCTCCTTATGAATCTGTTTACAGCACATTTCTTCATATTTATTTATTTTTTTTAATCAAAGGCCCATATGTGTGCTAAGAATCCAAACCAGTCCAAACTGGCTTTCTAGAAGTCCTGTGTAATGTGTGAGGCCTATGGTCTGGACAGGTAGCAATGGGGGCACGTGCTTATGTGTGTATGTGTGTGTGTGTGTGTGTGTGTGTGTGCGTGTGTGTTGGGTTGGGGGGGGGGTTGTTATCCGTTCCCTGTCACATTCCTGGCCTGGACCCAGCCTGGCACATGTGCTCCTTGCCGTTCACCCGCTCCCTGCAGCCGGGCATCCAGGCAGCCCCCCAGGAGTGCTATCACAAGCAGATCCTTATCGACACTTCTCTCCCTGCTCCAGCTTGTTTCTTTCTTTTGTTTGTCTTTCTGCAGTCCGATGATGGATTGGGCCACGGTGTGAATTAACCATGCGCTTTGTCAACCCCGCAGTAAATTAGCAGTCAGAATTCTGTAAGATGTCTTGACAAATTATCTTCATTAGTTGCATTGATTCTCACTTTTTTATATCTTCAGATATTTCCTTTTTTTACATTTCATACCTAATTTGGTGTCTTAGCCTGAACCCCACTGTTACATTGCCTTGCTCTACAGCTCTCGCTGTGAATAGAATTCATTTGTCTTGGATAATGAATATAAAGATATTTTTAAATAAAAATTCATGCATTGTGTGCTCTTTGATGTGTAAGACTCCTTATTGTTCCTGCTGACTTGTGGATTCTAAATCACAGTTGACCTAATTTGAGTGTGAAGATATTTTAGGCATTTACCACATTGTTTAGCCTCTATACAAATGTCATAAATCTAAGATAGGAGGGGACTGTATTTTCATACTGTGAATAACAATCTCATTATCATAATGGTACATCTTTCCAATGAATGCCAGTCTGTAATTTATATCAATTTCAAAGTGTCAAACAAATGGGAGCTTTAACTTGATGAAGGCTTACATTTTAATGACTACTTACTAAACGAAGTAATATTATCTAGCTAAGCTATTATCTTGCTAAGAGCATTAGTGATATTTTCCATATAAGCCCTGTGTTCCATGGAGAACTTGGTGTTAAATTATACATTTGAAGTTACAAACAGTAATGAGACAAGGTGCACCCTCAGGAGTAACCTGCATCTCACCATCCCTTGAAGATGTTTCTCTCTTAGACTGTAATTATGGACCAGATCTTGCCAGGGTGAAGTTGCCTTGGGGAAAAGCTAAGTTCATCTTTCCCTCAGAGCACAACCTGTCTATCATGTTGCATGAGACCATGTCAGACCTTTCTCATGGAGGATGTTGCCATCACATGAGCAACCAATGCAATAAGTCCTGAAAGTTCATAAACACATTATGAGCCATGCTGGGAAAGAATGTTGGACCATTGATGAGACACATACACCGATCAGCTATAGCATTATGACCACAAAAAGGTGAAGTGAATAACATTGGTTATCTTGTTGCAATAGCACAGAGAAGTGTGTGGGATAAATTTGGCAGCAAGTTAACATTTTGTTCCTGGAGTTGTTGTATGCAAGAGTAAGCATTTGGGTGACTTTGACAAGAGCCAAATTGTGATGGCTAGGCAACTGGGTCAGTGCAAGTCCAAAACTGCAGGTCTTGTAGGATGTTCCTGGTCTGCAGTGGTCAGGACCTACCAAAAGTGGTCCAAGGAAGGAAAACTGGTGAACTAGCAACAGGGTCATGGATGGCCAAGGCTCATTAATGTGTCTGGGGAGAGAAGGCTGACCTGTGTGGTCCGATGGAAGAGCTACTGTAGCTCAAATCGCTAAAATAGTTAATGCACCAACAATGGACATACAAGCATCAAAACTGGACCACAGAGCAATGGAAGAAAGTGGCCTGGTCTGATGAATAATGTTTTCTTTTGCATCATGTGGATGGCCAGGGGCGTGTACATCACTTACCTGGAGAAGAGATGTCGCCAGGATGCACTATGGGAAAAAGGCAAGCCGGCAGAGGCAGTGTGATGCTTTGGGCAACGTTCTGCTGGGAAACTTTGGCTCCTGCCATTCATGTGGATGTTACTTTGACACCTACCACCTACCTAACATTGTTGTCGACCAAGTTCACCCCTTCATGGAAGCAGTATTCCCTGATGGCAGTGGCCTCTTTTAACAGGATAGTGCGCTGTGCCACACTGCAAAAACGGTTCAGATCTCAATCCAATGGAGCATCTGTGGGATGTGCTGGAAAAACAAGTGTGATCCATGGAGGCCCCACCTCACAACTTATGGGACTTAAAGGATCTGCTACTGCCGGCTTGGTGCCAGATACCACAGCAGACCTTATGAGGTCTAGTGGAGTCCATGCTTCAACCCATCAAAGCTGTTTTGGTGGCAAAAGGGGGATTTAATATTAGGCGGGAGGTGATAATGTTACGGCTGATCAGTGTATGTGAAAGTGGAACATTTAAAACCTAAAAATGGGAGACATTGTAATTCAGGATCCTGGTGACTAGAATGATTGCTCTCAGTGACTACCTGCTTTTCATAAGCTCCAGTACTACATAGAAGGTCTCTTTCCTCCCACTTCAAGCAGACACCCCATTGGATAAACATATTTGCTGTAGAAATAAGGAACGATGACAAAGAGATCATGAAGCCATTAAAGAGCCACAGTGTAGATTTCGTCATGGCAACGGAAAAACACGTTTGTGTGACATGTCTTGTCTCTGGCAGATGAGCGACTGACTCATGGCTGAAAATGAGGGGAGCGGTTGGGAGACTGTGCTAATGACCAGATGTGCTCCTCTGAGCACCTGGACCACAGCTGACTGAGGATGGCATCAGCAAAGCCAGTGGTGCCATGATGCCTCACCCACCAGCTGTGTGGAGTGTGGAGCCTGTGCTGCTGTCCAGACCAGGAGGACTCTATTTGTGTCTGTGTCATTGTGACTGTGAGTTTGTGTACAAAGGTGTATGATTGTGTGTATATGTACAAATGTATATATGTATTTGTGAGTGTATAACTGAGTGTGCTGGTGTATGTGTGTGTGCGACGGTGTCTGAGACTGTGACTTCCCATACTTATTAAGCTCAGACTTCTATGTTCTGAGTGTCTGTTGCCCTGCAGAAGGGTTCTGTCCTGTTCTGTGTGTAGACCAGTATTGAGCAGCCTCCTCCCCAGAGGGTTCTGTTCTGATCATCGGCTGAAGCGATGATTCAGCACAAGCTGTGGATGAAAACAGGCACGCCGACCCGTGACTCTGTGCTTTAATAACACTTTTCTTCCGTTTTTTCCTGGGCCTTTCAACAGAGCCATTTTGCCTGCATACAAGCCTGCTGTTCTCTGCCTGACTATGTATTTTTAGTGGTCACATTTTGGGCTTTTAAATGCATGAGTGCTTGTGGATGTGTCCTATAAAGTGTGTCAGTGTTTTTCCTTGTTCCTACCCTGCCAGTACAACTCTGCCTGGTCACAATGTGCCATTTAGTGTGGCTCTCCCAGGGGACAGGCTGTTGGCGCTGGTTTATTCCATCCTCCGGACTCTGCAGGGAAGACAGTGATTAATCACAGAGGAAAACAAAGATCCATCATTTAATAGTGTTGAGACTTTCACTCACTCACTCGCTTACTCACTCGGTCACAGACACACAAAAAGACAAATACACACAAACACCTACATACACACACAGTATTCATATACATACATGCACAAGTATACATGTGCACACACATACACGTACAGAGACAATCACACACATACTTACACAATAACACACTCAGGCACTTACAAATTCAACATGTTCACTTTGGACATCGCTAACAAGGGCACATCTTAGATACCTACATGCATACATGTGTCAAGGTAACCTGCAAAGCACTGAGAACGTTCTGCTAATGCCAATTTGCCTAACTGTCTACATTGCTCAGAGAAGGGTTTTCAGGCAAGTCTTGAGCTAATGTCACAAACATCATCATATTTATGAGACGAACAAAAAGTGAACACAAAGTGACACTGTCTTCTTTGTGAAAGTTACACATTTCTTATGGACACAGCTAAAGGCACTGTTTGGATAGGCTGGATTGAGCTATGAGTTGTTTTTTTTTACCTAACTAAGCATGCCTTATTCTGCAAGACTTCAATGGAAGGTAACCTGAAGGCAGCTGTGTGCCCAGCCAGAAGCCTTTAGGTACGTGTGATGGGTTCCACTGAAGGAAGTGGAGTTCCACTTTAACTATTTATTTTTGCCTATTGCCAGGCTGATGTAGCCATTTGACTGTTTGAACTGGAGGCCCGACATTAAAGAGTGTAGTTTACAGTGGTATACACTGTCAGAGTGTAAGTCCCATCGTCATCTGCAGAAAGGCACGGTTTGTAGTACAGAAGTATTTAATGACTGTATTACTAGTCACTGCTCTGTTTAAAACATTAAATACTAAAAGGTAGAAAGTTCATAACACCAGGAAAACAGGTGAAAGTAGACTATCCTTTAAAATTATTGTTGGCCTTAAATGAATGAAAATAGCAGGTTTCACTTTTCAGTTCTAAACACACTTTGGCATGTATATCGGTCTATGCCACCAGTACCCCAAACCTGTTGTGTGCGCTGCTCTTTTTACTCATATTTACCAATCACACCAAACCAACACTGGCCTGGTGACAGCCTCCATCTTCAAGGGTGGAAAGGTTGTAGGGAAGGGCGAGAAAGAGACTAGCCTTAAGTTAGCCCATGAAGATAAACACCTAAAATCCTGTGCCTGTACAGTACTTGCCTTTGGAGTACCTTGGAGTAGAAGTTCAGCAGTACTCAATTCAAGTGCAGGAAAAGCACATAAAAAAGCTAAACCTGAAGCCAGACAGAACCCACACAAAACCTACTCCAAGCCTGCAGAAAACCCACTCAGAGCCTACATAAAATGCACTCAAAATCCAGAAATAAAAATCCACTCAGAACCCAGGCAAAACCGACTCAGAACCCACATGAAACTTACAGGAAAATAATGCATTAATAAAACCTTGTCCTTCTCTGTTGGTACCTTTTCATGTAAATGGACTTGTTTCAAAAAACAAGAAAGTGGTCGAATCTGCTTGTCTCAGACAACCTAAACGGCACACGGTTTATGTTTTATTGATGTGTGGTACATGTTGTTCTAGGTTATATTTAGCAAGGACCATACAAGGGAAGAATTCCACAATTGAAGCCTCAAAGTGAAAACCGCCGTCAGGCTCTCGACAGGGATAATGCCAGACAGAGAACCCAGAAGGGACAGCCTAACCGCCAAGGACAGGAAGTGCAGGGCTGGCTTACGATACATGGGATCGTTTCTGTTCTGGGGTCATGCCCACATGGAGGACTCCCTCATTGGGACAGATGCGGCCATTGCCGGCCTTCCTGAGATCCGCCACTGCACTGTGAACATAAACATCAATCCAGCGTCGCGCTGATCTCAGCTGCAGCAAAGGAGAGCTGTCTAGCCCTGTAGATGTGTGTTTGGAGGGCTGCTCCCATAGGGTGTGTTGTGTACATGGTGGCAGGCTCCCAGAAAAGGAAGAGGAGTTGGCTTGTCTGTCAGCCCCCCCCCACCCCCATACGCTCCTCTACCCTTGGGGGTTTAAGCCGGCTGAGGTGCAGCCCCTGGGCCCAAGCGCAGCAATAACAATGGGAAGTGAAAGTCGGGCTAATTAGTGGGGAAGTCAAGATGTACACTTCCCCGAGGTAAAGCGCTGTTTGCTGTGTCAAACAAACGTCTCACATCTGTGCGCTGCGAGAGGAGGAGAGGAGGTCTCAGCAAGACAAAGAGCTGAGCTAACCGTCCACTAAGTGCGGCTTTTGTGTAAACACTGTCACAGAGAAACAGCTTTGAAATAATCTTGTGTCTTGTAAACAGATTTACAGTATATTTTTAAAAGATTACTAAGATTTTACTTGCAAATTAAAAGCTAACTGCCATTACTTAGTATGGGAATGGAATTACAGTAGAAATGTTAAAAACTGCCAAAAACTTTAAAGCTTTCAAACACGTAGGTGTAATTAAAGGCATTTTTGGATTTGAGTATTTTTTATGTGTTATTTTTCGGTTAAGCGTACAGAAATGTATAAATTGATGGATTACCAGTATTCTATGTGTTTTTCCTGGGCTGTTCCAAAAGTTTTCTTGTTATCCTTACAAAGATTTGCTCAAACTGTGATAACTTATAGGGCACCAAAGGAAATGAAAAACTGAGAAGAAAACAGTGGAAAAATAATAAAAACAAAACCTTCAAGTACAGAGTGTATATCATTCATGGTTTTTTACTTGGCCATATCTTTATCCAAATATTTTGTGTTATATTTACATATTTTTATTCATTTGAATGAATGCAAATATAGCCATGCAATGATCAGCAAATTAAATGCAGTACACAGCTGAAAAAGTAGGTATGAATGAAAAAGCTCGCATTCCAGTTGAAGCGCTGCACATCAATCGAATGAAGTGTTACGATGAACCATTTTACAAACTCCTTCACAAAACTTGAGTAGAAAGAAAATTAAATAAAATGCTGTGCCATGGAGATATGAAAATGAGGTCACTTACTTATTTACTTTTGCATGGAAGACTTAAACTGATTCAAAAGACCCCTGTGGCTTTTCTCTTAGTTATTATCTACTCCATTAAAAGAGATGTGAATTCCATGTTCAGCATGACTAAGTAACTGTTGTCAGCATTGCTGAGAGAGGAATGAGCCGACAGCAGTCTGGGCCTCATGTGGGTACCAGATGATATCAGACCTCCTGCGCAAAGCATCCCTGTCTATCTGCTGCCTCAGTGGAGCTACTGCCTCAGAACATGATGCTGCCTCAGCCCTGACCCTCTATGAGGTTTCTACAGCACTGCCTCCTCTAAGCTGCTGCCTCAGCCCTACCTCTTCATGATGCAGCCTTAGGCTTGAGCCTTTATAAGCGGCCTCAGCATTGCCTCTTTATGCTACTGCCTCTTAAGACTGATGCCTCAGCACTGCCACCTCAGCCCTCCCTCTGCATGATGCTGCCTTAGCACTGACACATTATAAAGCAGTATCGACACTGCTTTTTTGTACTGCTGCCTGCTCAGAGCTGCTGCCTCAGCTTTGCCTTTTCACAATGATGCCTCAAAACTGACTTCTTATTGCTCTGTCTGTGATGCTGCCACTTCAGGCTTGATAGCCACATCTCCTGTTCTGCCGACCACAGACTGTTGCTGCTAGCCAGCTGAGACCCAGAATCCCTATGGGCATACAGCTGAGCACTGCCACCTGGGTTTCTACGACAGCTGAGTAATCCGTCACCTTCCATGTGTGAGGGTCTTTCTTGTTTTGTTTGCAGGGAGCATGATGGTGGAGTACATTGGGTCACACACTGACTGTTTTACAGTGCTTTGTTAACAGAAAACATAGAACAAGCTCTAAATACAAATTGTATCCAGTGCTTGCTGTTATGTTGGGACCAAACAAGCCTGACAGAGACCTCTGCAGCTGAACGGCATAGTGACACACCAACAAACTGGCATACAGGCAAACCAGCAGACTGGCATCTTAGCAGACTGGCATACTGGCATACTGGCATACCAGCAGACTGGCATACAGGCAAACCAGCAGACTGGCATACTGTCAAACCAGCAGACTGGCATCTTAGCAGACTGGCATACTGGCATACTGGCATACCAGCACACTGGCATACAGGCAAACCAGCATACTGGCATATTAGCATACCAGCAGACTGGCATACTGGCATACCAGCAGACTGGCATACTGGCAAACCAGCAGACTGGCATATTAGCATACCAGCAGACTGGCATACTGTCAAACCAGCAGACTGGCATCTTAGCAGACTGGCATACTGGCATACTGGCATACCAGCAGACTGGCATACTGGCAAACAAGCAGTCTGGTGTACTGAAAAATCAGCAGACTGGCATACTGGAAAATCAGCAGACTGGTGTTCTGGCAGACCAGCAGACTGGCATGCATGCCTCAGCAGCCCACTGGAGAGCAGTACAGATGACAGGGAGTCATTAGTTGGGAGGGAAGTGGGGTTAGGCTGTCAGAAGTACCCTCAACGCAAGCACATAGCCTGTGGCATTGGTTTCGGGGAACACAAAACTCTGAAAAATCTTAAAAAGGCTTTTTACTAAGGCTGCGTTCAGCTTCAGTCCCGCTTCAGCACTCTGACAGGCATTCACTTTCATCCCAGCACAAAAACGGGGCTCGTATGTGGAAACTGGCAGATGAAAAATCGGCCACGTCTCTAGCCAGCCCTCAAACAGATTAGAGTGAATGTAAACGTGACATGCACTACACTCCCATCTTATCTTTCTGCAGCTCTATATCAAGCTTAACTTTGAAGTGATGTTATTGAATCTAACAACAAACCACAATATTAATTTACCATTCATAAATGCAATTTCAGCTACTTTTGCTACCAATAATTATTCCTTGCCTGCTTTGTCTCCAGAACAATCATTCAAATTTATTTAACGTTTAGATCTGTTTTGGCAGAAATCTGGCCTTCCTGAAAACTGAGAAAACAGTTAGAGCTTCAGTGGTTAAAGTAGGGTTCTAAACCTGAGGTTCTAAACCTTGGAAGTCTGTGGATAGATGCCGTCTGTACATATTGATACATTGATTGAGGAAAAACATACATTTTTGTTTTGACTAATATCTAACTGAAAGTCTTTATATTTTATTATTTAAAGTCATTACACTGAGAAGGTGTACGCAAGATTCACCAGACTGGCAAAGGGGTTCACGGTACAAAAAAAGTTTAAAAATCCTTAGAGGGACGAGTAAAGTATGGTCCAGGCCAATTTGAGTGGAAGGAGCCTATCGCACAAGCTTGTGACTGCTAACCCTGAAGCTCTGCCCTCCCTCACCAGGTGGGGAATGTCCTGTCTTCAGTGGGTCCCCATGCCTGACTCATGTTGTTGTGCTGAAAGTCTCTGTCAGGGAAAGCACACATGGTTTCAGTTAGGGATGGATTTTATTAATTCACACCCCCCCCTCCTTTAACAAGCATAAACCCTGCAATGAATACATTGTTTTAGACCAGCAAAGATCGCATCTTTTTTGTACAAAAACATGTTACGTTCAGCCTTGCGGGTCAAAGTATTTAGTATGTTTACTTATGTGATGTCTTGAAATGTCCAATGTACTGTATTTTTCTTTCAGTCATCGTTGTTCAGCAAATTGTATTTGGTATAAAAGTAACAAATCTGTAGTACAGTAATTTACAACAATTAGTAAACACTTGTCTGTGAATGTCTCGGATGCAGTATAAAGACTGAACAATCTCCTGCTCTGTGATTTTCTTTGTGCATTCTTTATACTGCATCAATCTCCTGCTCTGTGATTTCACTGATCCAGTATAAAGACTGCATCAATCTCCTGCTCTGTGATTTCACTGATACAGTATAAAGACTGCACAATCTCCTGCTCTGTGATTTCACTGATACAG
>JABJVR010010288.1:27731-45624 GCA_025773905.1 Chitala chitala
CAATCTCCTGCTCTGTGATTTCACTGATACAGTATAAAGACTGCACAATCTCCTGCTCTGTGATTTCACTGATACAGTATAAAGACTGCACAATCTCCTGCTCTGTGATTTCACTGATACAGTATAAAGACTGCACAATCTCCTGCTCTGTGATTTCACTGATACAGAATAAAGACTGCACAATCTCCTGCTCTGTGATTTTCTCTGATGCAGTATAAAGACTGCAAAATCTTCTCCTGCTCTGTGATTTTTTTCTGATGAGGTATGTAGATTGTACAATCGTCTCCTGCCCTGTAATTTTCTTTGAGGCGGTATGAAGACTGCACAATCTCCTGCTCTGTGATTTCACTGATACAGTATAAAGACTGCACAATCGTCTCCTGCCCTGTAATTTTCTTTGAGGCGGTATAAAGACTGCACAATCTTTCCATACCCTCTGAATATCTCTGATGGGGTATGAAGATTAAACAGTCTTCCCACAGTCTGTGCAGATCACAGCAGGACCTCACTGTGTGGCCTTCACAAGAGGAATTGCAATGTGTTTGTCTGGATATATGGGGAGTGCAAGACATTACAGTATGTATCCAGGCTGACCCAGTCATGTGACAGAATAAGATCACTGGTCTACACCTGGTTCATATCCTACTAGCCAGGCACAGGCCTTGATAGAATGGGCACAGTGATATTATCTGAGAACAGGAGTGTACATGTGTACAGTTTCTTTTTTGCTAACTCTGAAGACTTTGGTGTTAACACAACACACAAGATCACAAAAATAGCCCTGTTGGTCTTAGTCCCACCGACCTCTACCCTCATGGTCCACTCAAATCTGAAAGGAAGGCTTTACTTGAAAACACGTATATGTCCATACCGAACTTCAACATGAGAAAATGGCCCACATTCCTGCATCTCCAGATACTGGTTTGGGTTATGCCTCTGCTCCTGTCATTGAACATAACTGTCCTGGGAAACATGTGACCAAGCTGAATGCGTCTGCGAATCACGTATGAGTCGGTGTGTAGACTGACATCACAGCCTCTCGTCTTGTTCCTGTTATAAGTGACTCATCATTGCAGAGGGCCCCAGACGACACAGACGTCTCTCAATTTGCTTTCTGCCTAGACGCTGCAGTTGGGGGCGAAACATGAAAGTCAACGCTTACCTGCTAAATCTGTGGGAATGACAAGCACTGCATATGTACAGTTCCATAAGTCTGTGTTGGCAGAAAGCCCGCACCTCCTCAACACGGTAATCCCTTTCCCTTCTTGACATATGTCAAGCGAAAACTGCAGGTTGTGCTAATGTAGTGAAGTACCGGTATGGCAGAAACTGCCGGTTGTCAGGACAAAAGTCTGATTAGTCCCCACGCAAAGGAATTGGCTCTTTAACTCAGTGGTCTAATCCTCTTGTGTGCTGACTCTAAATACGCTCTGGCTCTATGGGTTCAAGCCCTGGCAGACTCATCCTTGTTACACTAAATCCATGTGGATGAGTTAGTAAACAGCTTGACAAAACCTCTGATGTGGACCTACAAAAAGACACCCACCTCTGGACTAAATATCAAATTTTAGAGGATGAGGAGCCAGAAACCAATTCTGTTCAGCAGAAAGCAGTTTTGTTCACTGTGCCTGACTCGTCTGGGCAGATGTGCACATTATCAGTCAAGAAACATTCACTTTGTGTTTACATTCCTTCTTCTAAAACAAAGGCAAAAAATGATTATATAAATTTTGAGAAAACAAAACCTGTCAACCTGTCAATAGAACAGCCCGCTTCCCTCTCTTTTCTGATTACTACACAGATATGAAAAATTCTATGTAAACACAGAAGGATAATTAAATATTTGCATGTCAACCTTTGCTGAACAGAACTGAAAATCACACAAGATGGGAATACAGCTCATGCGGGCTGGGTTTCATAGTGAAAATGTTGCCATCAGACCCTGAAGCAATACCTAAGAGAGGCCATGGTACAGGGTTCGAGAACAGCACATATTAATCATGTACAGCTTCAAGTTAATAAACAGCTGAGATTATGTGAAGCGTTTTGAGCACAATACAAGCCAAATATTTGTGGGTACAATCCTGGAGCTCCGGCCTTGTAACCATGGTCTTATTTGACAAATATAAATATAAAGGGTTCCAGACACTGGATGGATTCAGCAGAAAAAAAAACACAAAAAATGGTGAAGATTAGAGGTAAGCAGCATCTGGTCACATCTTGATTTCATTCACAGCTTTGCTTCCATTTGAACTCTTAGATGGTGAGTTAAAAAAGGCCCTTTCTAGAGTAGATTTATTTTAAACATGCCGTTGTTCCAAAGGAGCCGGAACTTTCTGAAGAGCGACTCAACAAGAAGAGTTTTCAGTAACCTATGCTGGTGGCTGCAGTCACGTTTCCCGAAACTATGTGGGAGGAAGCTGATGAAATCCCACCGCATCTTCGTTCAAGTTTAGCCCACATTTTTGTGATTTAACAGACTTACTGCTGATAGAGGTGAAATGACTCAATCAAGTAGGCATGTTATCTTTTGTGTCTCTGGGTTGACAAAACAAGGAGATACACAAGAAGAGAGAACTTTGCAGCTGACAGCAGCCTAAAGGCAGTCGCAGTACAGCAAACATATTCATAAACCCCTCTGGCCTATGGCATAGCCACCACAGATCAAGTATGGTAGAGGAAGAGAGAGCGGTGAGGTGATTTTTTTTTTTCCCCCCGTTAAACACTTTCACATTTCAGAAGTTTAGGCTTGGAATCCTGTCTGAGTGTGCACTGAAGTAAATGCCAAGTCCAAGAGAGGGAAAGAGATCTAGACCACACAAGCATCCGCCTGGAGAATCTGCACTGTTTGCTGCCAAGATGAATAGCAGCGATGAGAGGAGAACAGTATAACGTTAACACAGGACAAGTACGCCTGTGCTTTCTACAGACCTGCTCCTAAACTTTTAAATGAAAAGCCTCATTATTTTTGGCTATCAAATATAGAAACAAGCTGTGCTGTTAATTTCACAGCACCGAAGATCCAGTCATGAATATCCTCATTGCTGACATGAGCATTGAAATCCCTACAATGACTCATTATGTAGGTGATATTTTATCAAACCAATCCAAACTAAATGACTTGACTGAGGTCCCCTTCATAGAAGTAAAACTCAACATTGGGGCTGCACATACATTCCTTTTGCGTCCTGGTCATTTTGTTAGAATACTGTAATCCAGGTCTCTTGAACTACATGAAAGGGTCTTTTCAGACTTTGTATTATGGCACATCTTACAGACGCTGAGCCTGATTTTTATATGAATGGTATGAAAAACATATAGAACACACATGCAGAACACACAGTTAACATGTATGCATTCTGTGGAAAAATGGTAATAAAATGACCACAGACTTAATGATAGCTCCACAGCAGTGAACCTGTGGCCGCATACAATGGTGACAGTGCTTCTGCACGTGCCTGGTC
The DNA here is from genome assembly GCA_025773905.1 of Chitala chitala. Classification (NCBI taxonomy): domain Eukaryota; kingdom Metazoa; phylum Chordata; class Actinopteri; order Osteoglossiformes; family Notopteridae; genus Chitala; species Chitala chitala. The sequence goes on from JABJVR010010288.1 coordinate 31,196, forward strand.
GCGCAGAAAGAGAATGCAGCAAGGAGGCATGTTTTGGGACTTCCTGTGGGTCACTGAGAGTTCCAGCTCTACATCGGGCTCTGTTTCTCAGGGTGGGTTGTAAATCTTCTCTGGTTCTGGCTCCCAGTGCACTTTCAAGGCCACGATACTGAGAGGAAGCCAGAGGCCCAGGCTAAAGAGAGAGCAGGCAGAAACAGACAGTGTACAACGAAGGCCTTGTTCGCTACGCAAACAGCTCACCTTTAACACCTCAACGGAAATTAACAGTATGGCATATATAGGTTCAGGACCAGGGTCTACTTGGTATCCAGGAACTATATCTTATCATATATAAATCCATGTTTTTGTACTGATGCATAAACGCAGAGTACCACTTGCTCTGAAAAGCTGTACTCTGAGCTAACCTGAAGTAGCTGTATCTTTACATTAATAGCTGGACCGACTGCTACTCATGAATGCTGGTTTTGTGGTAATGCCTGCTTTTGTACACTGAATGGTCTTCTTTGCCTTCCCCAGGAGCCAACAGGTCTACAAGGTGAACCCAAAGGGCGGTAGAGTCAGAGGTCAGCAGCCCAGGGAGAAACCTTGGTGGTGTGGGAAAAGCATGGCAAGACTGGGGCAAATTGGGACTGACTTCATTAAGTAGGCGATTTGTTTTGCTCAGAGTACTACAAGGTCACATGACTCCCATCGGTAGTGACCCATGACGTTATGTATGTAATAAACATATCGCTTTTAAAGTGCAGTCTCTCACACCTGGCACCAGGAGGTCTGTGGGATCCTACAGAAAAATCGCCCCAAATGGAGACATGAATTCAGATGGGAGTAAATTGGGATATTTGGAACAGAGGACATGTTTACTACAGGACAGACACCATTGTACAGGTGAAACCTGCACGTTTGTGTCTCCATCTCCAAGCACCCTGAGACACTGAGAGTAAGTCTTCATTAAAATCGGCTCCAAGTTTCCCTTAATAACGCTAGCGTGCTAAATCAGATTGCATCTGCAAGCTTCATAAGTAAGCAGTAATAAAGACGGGTACAATCCTGTTACACCGAGTTTTGGCGTTTATGGAGCAGCGAAAACTACAGACTGATTAAATACAAAGCTTAACCTCACTCTGAGGAGCATTCTCACAGGACTGACCCTTGGGTGGGGCAGGGTAAACAGTCCTTTTGCCCTTCATGACAGAGTAATTACCCATGATCCCTGGGGACTGGCAACAAGTATTTACTGGTGGCAGAGATACAACAAGATAAGCTTTCATTTTGTCATGACTACAGCCCACATTTTCAAACACGAGCAGAAAAACAGGATAACTGATACACTTGAAACAAAAAAAGAGCAATTCTCCACCCAGTAACAGGGCAAAGTGAGCATGTTTACTGACTATAAATCCATTCATATTGTAATGATAACTATCAGTTAATAACATGAATGATAATTAATGTGTTTAAACACTTAGTTGTCTAGGTCTTTGTATCATGCGTCTTTCAGATCTGCAGGCAAATGATACATTGAAATGAGGCTCATCCAACAATTTCAGAAACCTGATTCTTAAAACTAAGTATTTTGAGATATCCTTTTGCAGTCCCTTATCACAGCTCAGCACATAAAGGACTGTCAACAATAATATTTTATATGTTATTTTCTAATACTGAAAGAAAAGACATTCTGGTTAATATTTTCCTAAATTCTCACCAATACCAGCACATGATCCATCAGAAGTGGTTTCACCACCATATCACTTTCTATAGTAATGATCTCAGCTATACTTCAGCTTTCCACCAAAATCACCACACAATCACAGAAATACTACTGCATTGTCCACCCAAATCACCACACAATCACAGAAATACTACTGCACTGTCCACCCAAATCACCACACAATCACAGAAATACTACTGCACTGTCCACCAAAATCACCACACAATCACAGAAATACTACTGCACTGTCCACCCAAATCACCACACAATCAAAGAATTACTACTGCGCTGTCCACCAAAATCACCACAATTACAGAAATACTACTGCAGTATCCACCAAAATCACCACAATTACAGAAATACTACTGTACTGTCCACCCAAATCACTATGCCGACACAAGCATGAGACAGAAAGTCAAGGACCTGATAAGCAGCTTCAAAATAAAACTAAACTTGAATGTGAAACTATAATGATAAAGTCAGTATCAGCAAACCAGGTGTTTTATTCCGAACAAGACAGCCTTCTGCATTCCTCAAGTATGCTATCAGTACATATATTCAGCTAAGCGTAGATATACCTACACAGGTACATTTACCTATCTGGATCAGCTAAGCGTAGATATACCCACACAGGTACATTTACCTATCTGGATCAGCTCAGGAGGCAGTTTTTAGCTGCTGTGGAAAATGTGAAAATGAGAGTTTAGTCTAGTTCTCCCTTTGTGAACAGTTAAAGTTTGTTTTTGTTATTTCCAGTACAGTAACACACTAACTGTCTTAAATGTGGCACAAAGCACTACTTTGCTCTCATTCATTTTAAATTACTGTTCATGTCAAAGAATAAAAGCATTAGGTGGATCTTAAGTTTTGTAAATACATGAAAAACTATGAATGCACATATACAGTATACACCTTTGAAATGACAAAATGTGAGATGGAACGCAACAAAAAATATGACACGTTGTATATCTGGTAAAGAATAAAGGTTGGTTCTGTTGGACTGTGGGTGAATGGACTGGACTGAAGGTAGAAACAAAGTCAGGATATTGAAGTGTCAGTAATTGTGTTGATATGGAAAAAGCCAGGGCAAACATTGGATCGCACTCTGAGAAAATTAGATTATTCAGCTGGAACCTCCTTACCCACATTTTAAACACAGCCCATTCAGTTTTAAGTTGGCCTTTGGTGTCAACCAATCACATTATAGACCTCTAAAGTGTTTTTTCAAGAGCTAAATAGACGGCTTGTTAGCTTGATGGATGTGTGTTTCCAGAGAACGAGCCTGCATGTGAACATAAACCATACATCATTTTTAATTGGTTAATGCCAGACTGAAACCTGAGATAATGAAACCATCAAAATTAGAGAACTGACAGAATCTGAAATGCAGCAGCATAACTCAAATGAACATTCTGTTAGGCTCTCAATCGAGTAAATTATCTTGCTAAAAGAATAATTAACAAGAATAAAGTATCATTTGTTTTCCTCTTTACTAGTCTGTTAACTTTTATAAAGAAACCATATGATGTGGAAATGGAGATGCATTTGTACACACACACACACACACACACACACACACACACACGCACACACCCTTAAACTGGCTCTGCCTAAAACAGTTCTGAATAGACGTGCTGTTCAAATATACTGTCTGGAATTAACATTGACTCATATTACATGACAAAATAAATGTTCAAATTAAATAATTAAGAGAGAAGATTCCTTTTTTAAGAAACAGCCAAGATAAAGTTCCTCTTATTTAATACATATGTTTTGCTTTGCTGGCATGTAAGTATAGATATGTATAAGAAAATAATAAAATGTTTGGAATTCAATATAAACACTCTATGTGCTCTGCTCCAGTTCCCCAGAACACACACTGGATCTAAGCACAGAAGTTGTGTCCTCCCATTAAATATAGGATCCCTGAAATAAACAATTGTAAGACCAGGTGAACACTGCTGCTGTTTGCCCTCAGCTGCTGTGTGGTGCAAACATGTGTGGCCCTGAGCGTGTACAGGGAAGCCTAGTCTGGGACAGACTCTGCATACCTCTCCCCCCCCCCCAAACCCCCATCGTGCCAGAAAAGGGGACTGGAGAGCACTGCCCTGCCCCTTGCAAGTCTGCCCAAATATGGAGGCAGCTGGAAGGACGCCGGGAGTCACCCCCAACACACACCCGCACACATGCACTGTTTCCATGGTAACGGTTCTCTCACACCTCCCCTTCAGTGTCAAGCATGAGTATGTTATTACAGGCCAAATGACCGGCAAGAACCCAGCACCCAAAAGTGGAAAAAGTAGAAAAAAACATAGTAGGGCTCTTTTTTCCTTCTGCTTCTGGCACATGGAACATTCCAGCACTTTCCCTACCTTTATCAGGCTGCAATGCAGTTTCTGAACGTTTCTCTCTCCAAAAACAGAAGAAGCAAAATCAGCCACCACAAAACCGGCATTTTGATTTGGTGATTCTACATAGTTAAGAAAAAGGAAGAACCGTTAAACTGAACAGGGCAAAGGTCATTCCCAGAACGGAGCACCATTCATTCCTGTCGTTGAGATGTCTGTTCGTTCACAGGGGCTGCTGACAGCCAAACTGCTGTCCACTCCGTGCCCTTTAGGACACGGAGGTCATGGACCACAAAAGCAACAAGCCTGCCCTTGTGCAAACTGAGCTGTCATGCACACGCTTTCTAAGTCAGCCACTCTGCCTTTCTAGAGCCCCACGCCCAGCGTTGGGGGTGACGTTACACGCGATCGTGCGACAACTGCCACGCGTTACTGAATTATTCCCAGCACCCACAAGAGATGCAAAAACTCACACATGCTGTCATAAATCATCTCTGGGCTTTGGAAGCTAATCATACTCTGCTGTCAGTGCTGGTGGTGTGTGTGTGTGTGTTTGTGTCAGGGAGCGGGGGGTGAAAGAATTTAATGTATGTGTTCCATTATTTTCTGATAAAATATTTTCATTTTATTCCTGTTATCTGTGGAAAGACAAACAAATATCCATTAAAAATAATAATGACAGATTATTGTAAGAAACATAGTAAAAATTACAGTTTCTGCTTAGGCACATAAATCAGATAAGAACAATTTCCTCAGGTAGTGTATGTCAATACACTAAAAATGTAAACCATCTGGTCTTGATGAAACCCCACACAGAAGCCAAACATGGCGAGAGGATTATATGGCGGAGTGTTCTACTGCTGATACAGAGAGTTCAAGTGCTGGAATACTAAATGGTTCTACAGCAGATACAGAGGGTTCTAGTACTGAAATACTAAATGCTTCTACAGCAGATACAGAGGGTTCTAGTGCTGAATTAGATGATTCTAGTGCTGGGGGTTGTGTTTCAAAAAATACTGTCAGGCGGTGTTGAACAAATTATAGAAACAAAGGCAGACATAATATTTCTCTGTGTACATTATTAAAAACTTGCAGTTCAAAATGTCACAAGGAACTTTTGTAGAACTGTAATCATGCAATATGGGTTGTTACCCTGTGTTCAGCTGCTTTATCCTTTTTATTTTATCAGTGCAACAGAGACAATCATGGGGAAAAAATAAACTATCCCGTAAGTATCTGTCCTAAATTCAGACGATGAGGAAATTACTCCTACGTTTATGTGTTTTTGCACTGCTCTCTGAGGACGCAAAGACTCAGGAAGATACATTAACTGCTTACTCACTCCACTGTATCTCACGCACTGGGGCCTGTTCACTCCCAGCAGGGAGGTGACTGTATGGTCCAGGCTACCACAACAGCATTGACGTGACACGGTCCCCCAAGCCGCTACGCTGCCGTGGCACGCAGGGGCTGTCAGGTGGCACTGTCGCCAAGGGGAAACACACGGCAGGGGTGCGAGGGAGTGGGAGGGGGGGGTGGCGCGCGGGGAGACAGACGTACTAATTATCTCTAAGCTGAAACAAAGGAGAGCATTGTTACAGCATATGCGACTGAAACAGGAGGTGTAATTAACCTCATTTGCTTGATTGACCAGAAGAAGGACGACGGGTTGTTTTGTGTTGAAGTTGAAGTGTCACTGAGCTGGAGATCGAAATCACAGCCACCGCAGGAGGCCAGGAAAGGGGCGGGATGCATGCAAATAAGGTGGAACAGCGCACTACTCTTTGTTCCGGCAGACTAATGAGTTTAAGTGAATCACAGCATAGAGCCGATAGCCTTTGTTTAACGCTCATTATCATGTTGTATTATCACTCTTTCCCATCTTTTCTAAGTTAATTTTTGTAGCGCTAGTCTTATCTGGTTATTAGAGACTGTGACTAATTTTTAATAAATCACTTGACTCGAGAATAGATGAACTTAATGCTCAATGGTCAGACACACACAGAAACAGGTATGTCAAAGGGGTGTGCTCTACAGGTTTTGTGTGTGACTTGCATGTAAATTCTGCTGCCTGTGCAGTCCGCCGGCAAACTCAGCTCAAGTTTGGCTCAGAAACAACAGGCTGCATTTTTCCAGAGTTAGGCACAGCTGCATCTTTTGAAAACATGTAGAAGGGTAAATTAATCTGGCCCGCTCTCACGTCTGACCCGCGCGTCTATGTGCCGCGTGATCTCCGTGGATTGTTGTGGTTCCAAATCGACTTTCTTTGGCAGCCCTGCACACAAAACGATTTGCGCACACCTGAGTTTGCTTACTCCTGAGCAGAGTGCCAAACGAAACCCAGCTGCGGCGAGTTTTATCTGCAAGGAAGATCTGCTGCTCGGAAACAGCTCTGCAACACAAGATCCCGATTCACCCAGTATGCCCTCAGCATAGGGTGAGCGGCACGCTCCCTGGGTGAGGCGGCCGTGCCCCATTTGCAATTAGTTTCAGTGATTCTTGGAAAGACTGGCCTCAAGATGAACAAGCTAGAGATGTTTCTCGAGTCACCTAGGTACCTCCCTGTTTAAATGCTGAGGAGATGTGTTGTTAATCATGTACAATGACCCCATTTTGAATTACAGGCGTTTCATCTGTAGCAATGCCCAGGTGTCACCACACTTGGCAGCTATGGTATCTGCTCTACCTCTGAAGTAACACATATCGATTTACCATGCAGCCCCCTTGGTGACCAGGCAGGTGCATCACCATGACGACGCTCTTGGCACAGTGTTTGCTTTTTGGTTCTTGACAGGCTGCCAAGAATAAATGATTAATTAGTCTATTTTTCTGTTTGCATAATTCTTGGGGGGGGGGTTATTCAGCCTAATTAAAGGCCTAACTTGGTTGATTTGTTTGGGTGTGTTAGCCTTGGACTGACACCCCTGCCTTATACTTCATTAATGGGTACATATTCATGTGTCAGAGTAAATAACACATTCATTTTTTGGCATTTTGTAGGCACTAATAGGCACACAGAATGAGTCATCATAAAAAGACAGAAGCAGAATATTAAAATATCATAACTTTGGCTTTTCCATTTAAAAAATATATTGTGATGACTAAAGCATCACCATGTTGTGTTGCCACTTTTACTTACCTGATTATAGCTTGTTCATCCAAACTGTTACTCATGGCTGGTATATGTATGTCTAAAGTGGAAGTGATGTCATAATCTGGTGACTCTTTGACCTTTCAATGAGTAGCCATTTTATCTACACGAGGAGGGAATAGTAGAGCTTTGTTATGGTTGTTGGTCATGGACTGAGCAAACAAATGGAGTTTGTGAGCATGTTATTTCCTTGTAAATATTGTACATCAGTCTGTGTGTATTTTTTTTCCAATAAGTGTCTGCACTGAAAATGAAATAACACTTGGCAACAATTTTTTGTTGTTTGCTTCAGAGATGAAAGATGATAATTGTGCATTTTCATGTGCTGAACTTAAAAATTCCAAAAAAAAATGGCTGTTTTAAAGATATTAGTCTTTATCATTTTAGGCCTTTATACTATACACTTCAATGCATTTATTTTTGCTTTAACTTCACCATATTTGTTTATGCATTTATGTAGAAATCAACAAAATGTTTTGTAAATTCTAAAACAAAAGGGAAAAGACTTAATACGTATAAGTGAAGAGCTCAGTCCTTATTCAGTATCTACTATGTGCCTTTTACTTTCTTATCTTCTGTGAATGGAGCATCTCTTATTACCCCCCCAGCAGTCATCTGCAAGCATTTTCCCTGATACTTTTTTTTTTCATTGTGCCAATATCCTGATGAAATCCATGTTTATCATATCTTGAAAACTAGAGCCAACTGGCAATTTTAAGCATCACTTTCATTTTAAACAACCTAGTTACCCAATTTTGACAATTTTAGTTTTTGAAGCATTTAGTTTAGGTTGTAGGCCAGTGTAATTGTAGCATGTTCCTTCTGCTGTCTGAGTGCTGGGTTGTATCAGAAAGTGTGAACATGGGCATATGAAACCTCACAGGTCACCATCATTTCCTTTACCACTACAAGCATTGATTAATGCAAATGTGGATGAAAATAAATTATTTGATATTGCATAAGCTTGTAGAAACACTGCTATTAATTTTTCACCAAGATCTTGTACAAATGACAAGAGAGTTGAATTACACTCTAAAGTCTTCTCTAGCACATCCTAAAGACTTCCAAGGAGGTTAAAGTCAGGACTCTGTGGTGGCCAGTTCATGAGTGTAAGTGATTCCTCATGTCCCTTGAACCCCTGTTTTACAATTTAAGCCTGATGAATCTTGGCATTGTCAGCCTGGAAGTTTTACATTTGACTCTTAAATAGAGCTGCTCTCACTGACGTCACACTGCGTACCGCTGATTGGCTGTATCCTGGGGTGGTGTCACAGTGCTGCCAAGGCTGAGACTTTTCAGTGACATGTCAAAGTATTTAGCAATTTTAAGAAAACACTTGCAAGCAACATGACTTGAAAACATCAACTCCATCTGCTTAATTAGTCTCTGGACTAAGATGTATTTTATAAAGAACAGTCAACCTACACAACTACAAGTAATATAATAACACTAAAACTATCTGTACAAAACTCAGTGTGTAAAATTTCCACTAAAATGCACCTTAGACTTCTGTTGGAAATGGCATCCTTATTGGATTTAATGTATGGACACAGATGCACAATGCATTTCAAATGGACTGTCTGTACATACGAGCATATTGATTTTAAACTGCCTCTTCCTCATCCTTCTGCCCTGACCTCTATAAAATTAAAACAGATACGACGCACCACCCTCATTTGTGACATGGCGTCACCCCAACGTTCCATCATTAGAAGTGGACAGCTGCCCCTCAGATAGGAAACATGCTAATCTGCAGGTCTGGCCAGGTTGGGACAAAGGTGGAGGCTTCTGTCCTGACAGAGATCTGCCTGGCTTGGAAGGAGATCCTCCAGGGGTCCAGGCTAAACTCCTAATCCCCCAGAATCCTCAGAGGCAATGGGATTAGCCACGCCGGCATCTGAGGCTTTCACTCTGGAAATATCCCCTTCGTGGTGATGGTGCATAGACTGTGAGCCTGACTCTGCTCACTCCAGGCCCGGAATCACAAAGACAGCCGCTGTTTCACATGCAATGGCACTGCCCCACTAATGTCTGTTCATGACCTGGCCTGCTACCAGTGCTGCTAGCTCTCAAGGCTACCACCAAAATGGTATGTAAATATTTAATTGCCCATTTTCTCTGCCAGAAAGAATCCCCAAACATCGCTTCCAACTGGAAACATATTTGCGGGAAGCTGGACAATAAATCTGCCTTGCTTTCTTTCTGTCTCTTTTCTGCCTTTATTCCACAGCAATAGTTCCTGCTTTGAAGCTGATTAAAGGCTCCTGGCCTGTACAGACTCCTCAGCCTGTATGCATCATTCTTCCTCTCTGATAAAACAGTCCAAAACTTGCAAAGAAATCAAGCATTTGGACCAAAGAAGAGTCGTTGTCCCCATTTGAGTATATCCACATTCACCAATTACCACCAGGGCGCATCACGCGCGTGATCGCGTGCTCTTAAATTACGGATACCCCTTAAAGGGATGCGTGTCCCTCTGGTCGTTTTTAGAAGACCTCGCATTTGCTGGGACTCTCTCACAGCTGGAAAAATGTGGGGCCACTTTAAGGACGAACTGCACATCGACGAAACGCATCGCATTCTTAGCATCTAAACGCTCTCAAGAAAAAAGAAAAAAAAAAAAAAAAAAAAGGAAAATGATTAACATTCCTTCCCTGCAAAAAACGAAGGCTGATTGCTCATGTTGTTACAATAGTCTGAGTAGATAAGAGCATTTATGGACTTCAGCCGATTCTGGCATGTTGTTTAAATGGAAACGGGTGCCTGTGGTTCAGACACTTTAAGTCCTGCGGCGTAGCTGCGAAACTGTCCGAACGTGTTTGCAATGGGCAGTACATTGCCTGCAGGGAATAAGGGTGCTCTGCAGCAAGCAGCATTCATATCCAAACGAATTAAACTACAGTGGTAGTGTAAGGGCTTGCCAATTAGTTATAACACTGTATGGACTCTGTATTAATAGTACATTCCTTATGTACGATCCTTTATTTTAGCACAGTCTTTTAAAGTCAGTTACAAGGATAACTCGGTTTTCTATCTCGACTGCTGCTGTTTCGTCTCCGGTGCTCTGCTTACACTATCCTCACAGTTCCTCTGCATCATAGAGTTGGAAAAATAAACAAACACATAAATAAATAACAACTGCTACAGCAACATCTACATTCGACTAGACAGCACGTCACCTCAATACACAGAATGTTCTTAAAACATCGCGCTTTGAAGTGATAATGAGCCTGTGTGAATTAGGACTATTACGTTCACTAGTTCACAGACATTTTGTTTTGTTAAAACCCCGAGGTGCTTTGTGTTATTTTAACACTGACAACTAACTGGAAAATGTGTGTTTCCATACATACAGGATGTTAGCTGTGTTACCGATGACAACGCGTGTTAAACAGCACTGCACGTCGTGACACATAGATATTGTCCAACTTTGTAATTACGTGAGCCTGAAGCACCCTCTGACGCATTGTTTTTGTGTGTCCGTCAGGCAGCTCTCACTGAGTCCCTATAGTGCTACACTAGAGGGAGGAGTTTCAAGCCACAAAAGAATACAGCACTATGCTGCTATAAAACGTATAGCACAGATATCAGTGGTGTTTGAGCCAACATCCCAGCAAAAAGATCTACACAGTGGGGACAGAGCCTGCTACACAAAGGTCGTCATTTGTTTGCCTCAGCACACACTTCTGACACTTTCAGAGCAAGACAAAAATGTATTTCAGCAAAAAAAAAAAAACTTTTCAGTATTCATCATCTCATAACCTTACACTCTGCTGTAACCTGATATGTTTTACTTTGTGACCTGAAGCTATTCCACTGCACCGTCCTGTGTGTGTGTGTGTGTGTGTGTGTGTGTGTGTGTGTGTGTGTGTGTGTGAGTGATTTGTTTGAATTTCAAATTGCATATGACTAAAGTGGGCCACTCGCCCTTCTGAAACGGTTAGTGTGACGTCCCGCAGAAGAAGTTCTCAGCACGGGCTGGGCACGTGCTCCTCACGGTGTTCCTGCGTGAGATAGCTGCTCTGCAGGCTGTGTCGAGTTCATGGCCACAGGCAAGATGCTGACAGCTCTTTGCATCATTCTCTGGGCATAGTCTGGAGACGATCGATGCCTTCCTACTTCACTTCTCTCTACAAAAAAAAAAAAACAATTGAGTAATACAGACACACATGCACCCAAATCAGTACGGTAATGTACGGCATAGCTATGTGTACCCATACCTGCAGGCTGATTACTCACTTGTGTAGCAGAGATAAATGTATAGTTTGAAAATGATGGGCAGGATGGAAGAACAACCATGTGCAGCATGACCTTTGACCCTGATGGTCGTGTGTTAACTAAAAGACACAGCAGGAGTGCGTCCTCACAGGAAAACAGGGTTTAAGAAGTTGTTTTAAAGTTAAACCGAGGCCAAATGCTTGTCTGTTACAGCAAAGTCTTCATTGCTGAGAGGAGAAAGGTATGGCAGAGTTACGGACACCTTTGATCGTGGTTCACACCCTCCTGGAACACACATACAAGCCTGGCTGTGGGCCAAGGCACCAATTAAACTGGTACCTCTGGAGACCGATAGCAGCCTGGGCTCTCTGATAGCTCATCCTGCAGTGTTCCACTGTGCTCAGTGAGGAGAAATCCAGACAGGTCATATTCCCAGTGGAGCAGGAGGCGGGAGACAACAAATCTGGCTGTTGGAAGATGACGTCGTTTTGAATACAGCTTCAAACGTTGCGTTTTAGTCTAAACTAAACAACCAGCAATGACGTTAAAGTTGCCGCATTGATGTCGTTGCTGTGCTTTCTCTTGAATAAATCGTACTTAGCTGTTCACCTGAATTCCCTTATTGACGTAGATGACAAACGACTGTATAATCATCCCAACGGTAGCCATTTACCAACAATTTACTTATATACTCTGCTCTAAGACAAAATTCGGCAGGAACGAATTTCAGAGATGATCACATTTCAAATGAAAAGCAGTGGCTCCTCTGGTACTTCATTTCTCTTTACATTATTGTTATATCCTTTCCTTTGTGTTGCAATTAAAGTTGCCGTATTCATGTAGCTCTTCCTTGCTGTTGTTATTCCTTTGTTAAACTTGTTTGTGTCGGCTACAATGGGAGGGGCCGTATAAAAATAAAGGGAACAAAGCAAGACTTGTGGTTAAAAGGAAAAGCCCGTGGAGAGCAGTGGACTGAAACTCCGGAGCAAAGACAAAGTGCATTTTACTCTCACTCCAGGCTGTCAGTCATAGGGACCGTACAGCTAGGAGAAGAGGTTTTTCGTAGACCCGCGAACTACATCAGTGCAGTAAAATATACCGGCCTCAGCAGCTCAGTGTGCTTTGGGGTGTGTACGTGTATGTTATTACACACACACACACATAACATGTGACTTGGGAAATGCTGACTAAGATGGGAAAAGAGGTGCATCTATGTTTTTCCTGCCTTTCCTTTACTAAGTTTGTATTTGTGTGTTTGCCACTGATTTGATTTAACAGTGATTCCGTTATTTAAGCAGGTGAAAAGTCTACGTGGGTGTGTTTTATTGATTGTGTTATCGTGCAGACTCAATGTGAATTTGACTAACAAACTTGTCCAAGTCATTATCTGTTTTTCCCCACTTTGCATTTTTTTCACCTCAAATAATATGAATTGGTTCGTTAACTATAAACGTCTGGACAGGAAATTCTGCTATATCTTTGCTGATATGAGGAACTAGCACTAGCTAACATGATATCCAAATGCTGACTGATCATTATATTAATTTACCATCAAAGGACACTGATATATATATATATATAAATCAAGGAGGACTACTGACTTCATTTATTTAGTAGTATATAAGTATAACAGCTACAGTACTTCACTTCATAATTGAAAGATACATTTCCTCATAATGTTTAAACCATCCAAACTTTTTGTAAACCAAATGTTAAAACCCACACTACTGATTGCATTTTTTTTTCAGTCAAATGTGTATAACTTTACACATTTTATACACTAGAATAAGTGGCACACAACATGTGCATGCGTGCTTCTAAACTAAACATCCCTTTAAACAGCCACAATTCAAATATGGAGTGTTGGGCTTGACCTCAATCACTTCCAGTCACAGATGCACCCTAACATAGATGCTGGGGCTGGATAAGATTACAAACAAAATACCTTCTGGGTCAGGAGAAGGTTATTAAATAGGGAAGTAGGTTTGGCAATAGGGTCTATTGCTAGCAAGAGTATGTTTAGGTTTGCTTAGGCTGAAAGTCAGTAGATGTTATTGTTTAGAGGGTTGTCTGGGAAAGGCTGACAATGATCCACATATTTTGTTTGTACAAGAGCATGACATCACTCGCGTCCTGGTTGAGCAGCGCCCTTCGGTTACTTGATCAGCATGCTTTATGTTTGGCTTTCTGTTTATTTAGCCATGCCATGTCCAATTCCGAAACGTGACCCTGTTTTTGGAAATGTTTATACAATGCCTGCCAGATCAATGGTGTCAGTGAGTGACGTTATGATCAGGACAAAATAAACACACGCATTGTCATTTATGTTCTTGGTGCTTTCAGAAGGCTACATTTCAAAGGCTGAAAATCACACAAAACAGAAAAATAAACAAAAGAGAAACAGCCCGTCTTTCAGGGCCTCACTGCTCGAAGAGAATAAAAACGGCATAACTCACTAACAACTATCTTTTTTTCACTTTCTTACTGGCTGTTGTTGTGCGGTGAATATGGAAATGCATGTGATGCATGAGTGACACACACTTGCATCACTGACATTTAATGATATATAATGTGGTTTAAATAGCTACTTGTTTGACATCATGAGTGAAGTTACTGATGCTAACTTTCTTTTCCACAAAAGAAATATAGGAATGAAAAATACATACTTCAACGTGACGGGGAAATGCAAAACAGACGCAAGGCAATGACACACCTAAAATAAAATCAGAAAAAAAAAACTACCACTCCTCATTGAAAGTATATTGCTTTAGAAATGCATGGAAAATAGTGTTAGACTAGTGGGACTGCATGCATACTGTCAGTGATCTGTGAAGCTTTGAAGGCTGTGTTAGGCAGGTAGGCAGAAGTGTGAGAACACCTGTGATGTTTCCACAGGGCCTGGTGTTTGCACACCGGTCCCGTTGCTTCAGCAAGGTGAGTTTACAATGGCGTCCATGAATAACAATGTCTTGTGACTAGTGGGGGGGGGGGTGGGGGGGGGGCG
>JABJVR010010324.1:12667-45612 GCA_025773905.1 Chitala chitala
CACACACACACACACACACACACACACACACACGCGCGTGCATACAAACAAACTGTACCGGGCAATTATGAGCTGTTATTTTAGACCATTTGGCCAGGCCATTAATGCAAAACATTCTCTGTTAAACGTTGGTTAAATTACATACTAGAATAAACACATTTCTATGACCTGACAACTATCTAACAGTAGGTCATCATAAACCAAACAGGACTGAATAATTGGGTTTAGTCTGTGTTCCATAACATTATGAAGAATGTGGTTAATCCAAATGATTAATGGAAGATTATATAGATTGTATTAACAGGACTGCGTAGCCGATGCGTGTATCCTGAGGTCAAATGGCCAAGTACAAAAGCAAGTTTGACAGTTAGCAAGATTAAAAAAATGTGTTACTTTAAAACAAGAGTAGCTCTCTGTCCTCACCCCCACATGGGTAGAAATCTAAAGATTGGAGACCCTGGTTACAATCCCTAAATTTATAAAACAATATACTTGCAGGAGAAATGAAAAAAATAAAACTGAAGAATACATTTTAAGAGTCTGCATGAATGCTACCAAAACTGAAATTATCTGAAATACACAAAACTATGATTACTGTAATGATTTTGGGGAAAAGAGATCTTTAACAAGATTTCCTTTACAACATTTACATTATGACAAAGAAGATGTGTTTGTTTTTGAGGAAGAGACTGCAAACATTTTATATGTTCTCAACTTTTGTTATACAACACCGTTTATTGCAACTTATTTTTACTTTAGTGAATGCATAATATTATCTTTAGACTCATCTACAGCAACTCTACAATTTTCTGCAATCCATGTGCACACAACTGACATTAAGCAGAAAACATGATCAGAACAAAGTAACTGTGTAATGTTTTTTTGTTCAAAAAGATGTATGCTGCTTATAAACCCGTTGCATAATTACAGTTTAATGAACTTGGGTTAACCATTTCAAAAGACCATTTCTAACACTGATTAGAGGCATATTTCTGGTATAAATGGTACAAATTGTATTTGTGTTAAGGAGTCAGTCTGTATGTGGGCACAAATCAGCTGGTCAGATGCTCATCCAGTGTTATTCTTGGCAAGAAGTAGTTCTGCACGCACCGGCTTTATTCTACATAGACCTGCACATCTGGGTCGGGTCAGCAGACAAGCTGGTCTAAATCGCTGTGCTAATCCAGCAGACATATTGAGAGGGCAAACACTATGTGGGTTAGTTCCTCAAGGTCTTAAACAATATTGATTCAATCTGTCTATAGAGAAGATGATCTTCCAGTCCAGTGGACCTGAACCAACTGATAGCCAGCCGTATGATGGCTTCTTCATCCTCTTCTTCTTCTTCCTCCTCAGGGACACGGGTGTACCAGATGGGCCTGTGCTTGTTTTTTTGTACAGGTCTCATGGGGGTTGCTTGTTTACTTTGCGCTCTGTGAAAATTAAGTGCGTGCCAGTAATAAAACATTTCTGTCCCTTTCTTGGTCTCCTGGGGTCTGTCTTTTCCCATCGCCTCTTTTCCCTATTCAGTCTTGGCACCATAGAAACATCTTTAATAAAATTATTTTAATTAATTTTCACCAGAAAAATGTAGAAAAATGCTTCAATATTTCAAAATAAATAAATAAACGTAATAAAAAAAAAATTAAGGCGTAAGTTACATTAGCATTAAATGCAACACTGTTAGCATGCTTAGTGACCTGAGAGTGTGAATATATATATGCATCAAATTAGACTGCATGGCCCTCTGGGAAGGATGATATCATTTTACAGCAAGATCCAAAGGTCCATAGGTTAAAGCATCTCACTGAAGCATCAATATGATTGGCAGTTCTTCATAAACCCTTTCCTGCATCCAGTCCTAGATGCCTGTGGAGAAGACGGTACTCCAAGGCATCAAGAAAATACACAAAGGGCCAAAAGCACCATCATCCAAAGAGCAAAACTCCTGTCCTGTGCACCATGGTGACAATTGACTTGATAGATGGAACACACAATGAAATTATGTACTGTCTATCATGAGTCTGTTTCACACCCTCTGGCATTTAGTTGTTTAAATGGTAACATGAATGGTTCCCTGTTGAGTTAAGACTGGACGCTCACAAAAGATGTTAACCTTTCTGACTTTTCAAGTTGTGTTTCTACATAACACTTTGGAGTGATCGGTGAAAATTTAAGGCTAACGGCAGAATACTAAGTTTGTTTGCTATCAGGACAACCAATATCATTGGTCAAACAAAGGAAAAATAACTATTTATGAACTACATTTTACTCAGCCTATTGTATGTAAATTTTAATTGCCAGATATTCTAGCTTTGTCAAAATTTGTGAAACTCTATGTCTGTACTTTCACAATGCTGCAATTTAAAGTAATTAATACAAATTTAAAATGATTGATTTTCCTGTCACCCCCTATTTAGTTTGTGCTCTTTGAAGGTTAAAAATGCACATTGCCAGTTAGTAATTTCCTGCAATACAACATACCTGCTATATAAAATGTCCTTGAAGAAACAGAAAGGAAATGAGATATAGCAACATGGCATGAGGAGAATTCAATTGTCAATTACATAAGAAAGTGCATCCATCACACACCTGAGCTGTCTTTTTCCAGTTATACTTAAGTTTGTAGTATGTGTTAGACTACCATATGTCTCTGAAACTGTGGACTGAAAACTGATTCCTTCTTAGTAAAGTATTGGCAAAGCAGATCATTAACAATTAGAAAGCGATTAGTGTGTGTTAACTGCAGACAGACTCTCATTAGGGTATCTTTTAACATCTTCAATTGCAGGATGCTATGTTTCACAACTTCTATGACTTTGAAGGCAAGAAAGGGTTATATTGGATTTGTTTCCCTAAAAGCTACACTATTGATCATATTCCTCATATTTACTATTGCCTATAAAACATTTAATTAACAAGCATGTACAGTAAACTGAAAGGTATTTGCATGTTTCTTCAGCAAAATGTACTTTACAGTCATTCGTTTAGCAAATGCTTTTATCCAAACAAACTTACATTTCACACCACTACTGGTTTTCTGCATTTAACCCATCCCTCTGGAGGGAAGCAACGGGCAGCCGCATGCAGCTAGAATTTGTGTGTCTTGCTCAAGGACACACCTGGTGGCAGGGCTGGGGGGTCAAACCAAGCGACTTCCACATCCCAGCCTAATGTCCTACCCATTGAGCCATCAGGCTGCTAACTTACGGTTAGCTTACCAGTTTGTGACTACATATTTTTCATTTTAATTAAACCATGGGTTGTAACTGCCAATGAGGGTAGGAAAGAGCTTTTGGGAAAGTAGAGAGAGTAAGATCGCTACACATTATCACACTGCTGCAGATAACTACACTTGGGTTCAGTGTAATAGCATCCATACCAGCTTATTTTAATAGGTCTCTCGGGCTTCACAAAATGCAGAATACTCCACATTCACCCATATAAAAGTGCGCCACAAAAATACCCACAGAATAGCGACAAAACATCTCATAAAACATGATGCTGTTGTGGTGCTCAGTTATCGGTAGTACAGTCCCAGTGGTTCTGCCTGGCTATGCTACCTGTTTAGTGAACATGAGCATATGTTAGCAAAGCTATGAATATAACATTGCCAAAAAGAAATCCATGTGGAGCAAATAAAGTTGTCCACCCGCCGTTACACACTCTCCCTCTGCATTGCTCCACTCCAACAAAACAGAGGGTGTCAAAGGCTTGGGGAAATCAGCAGCGAAATATAAAGGAAGAAAATCACACATAATCATAAAAAAATACAGATATACCAAATTACACAATGCAACAGACACGTTGAAGTCCAACCAGTGGTAGGACATTGTGTGGAGCAAGTCCAAACCGCCCGAAAGCAGTAATTGCCACAAATCACTCTGTCTGTAACTGAAACCTGTCAGCATGGACAACGCAGTTGGCATCCACAAAATGTCTATATGTCAGTTTAATCTAAGAATTTATTGTGTTTTCAATCCCCTCCTCGATCCAGGTCTAACTGTGTTCACATCCATCAGTAGCACTTTTAAATATCCCCTGAGCCCTATAGAAAAATGTGCATCATTATACTAATTAAAATGCTTATGGTAGGCCCACCCACCATATGCAAATAAATTTAGCCACCACGCTTGTATGAAATTAAATGTTTTTAACCCAAGTTCTGTAGGCCAGGCAGGAAAAACAACACTCTGAATTACTGTACCCATTGACTTATATTTAATACAGAAACCTAATGCAACGCAAATAAAAATGTGCTCTGCAGGCCATAAAAACATAAATGTTATTGTGAATGAAACAGAAAACAATTGTCAAATTACCACTTAAAAACCATCACTAACTCATCTGATAAACAACTTGAATTGTCAGAAACACAAGAACACAAAACCTTATTTCTGCACCATACAAACACTTATCTGTATGCAAAATAATACATGACTTTAGTACACAAAAGGTTAGGCAGCTATTTTAAAAAGTTATGGTTTTTTTACACGTTTATGTAATGCATAAGGACAGAAGTGGTGGTGTATTTGTTGACTCCCTAAACACCAACAGAAGAAAATACTGTATGGTGAATATGATTTAGAAACGACACTCCATGTTATGGGTGTAGGGGATAAATCAACCCCTTACACAATAATATGGTCAGTCTTAACTGTATAAAGGGGTAGAAAATCAAACTGGGATGTGGCAGTCTCCTGGTTTGAATCCCAGCAGAGCTAGGTGTGTCCTTGAGCAAAACACAAGCACTAGCTTCCTGAGTGTCCCCAGGGTTGACTGCTCACTGCTTCCCCCATAGGGGATGGGTTAAATGCAGAGAAGTCGTTTTCCTCTGGGACTAATAAAGTACTATTAAAAAAGAAAACTATGCTGACATAACAATCATGGCTGTATTTTTTACAATTATAATAATAATAGTAATAGTACATTTATAAAGGATGCCTTTACAGCACTGAAGGTAGCACAAATGTGCAATGTTACAGAGATGAAGGAAAAAAAACATAACCTAGTGACACTATTAATATGGGATTCAAAGCTTAGGGTAGTGTCAAAAATAATCCTTAGGTTTTTAACCTGGGGGGGGGGGGCACAGAAACAGTGGAATCATCTACACAAAGGGAGAAATTATTAAGTCTAGAAAGATTAGTTTTAGTACCTAGAAGAAGATAAGTTTTAGTACCTAGAAGAACCTCAGTTGTACTGCTATTCAGTTTTAGAAAATTAGAAGAAAAAAAGTTTTTATTTCAGACAGGCAGTTAATAAGACAAGAAGGCGGAAGAACAGAATCAGGCTTAATAGATAGGTAAAGTTATGTTTCGTCAGCATAGCAATGAAACTGAGTACCAAATTCTCAAATAATTTCAGAACACTGAAGTCAAATTTCAAAGTGTTATGAAAGCTAAAAATTTTACAAGTATAATCAACACATTAAAAATTCAGATTCAAGATGACTTAACAGAAAAAAAAAACGTAGTATGAAAATAGTGCACATACATTGATATGCAATGCCAGTGAGTAAACATTTTTAATTGCTTTGTGGAGAGGAAATGGCTGTGACTGTAGCAGCTAGGCATAGTGTATTTCTGGAAAGCTAAACAGCCTATTAGCTGATGTCTTCTGTGACGCAGGAAGTCCACCCTCAGAGAGCAGCAGCAGAAGCGAGAGAACGGCATGTTTAGCACATGTCATCAGATCAATTATAACATGGGAAAAGTGCTACCTTCACTTTCCCATGTAATGATTATGCATACAGGGTCAGTAATGCTCTAGCTTTTATTAAACATCCATGATGCAAATTAATTTTTTGTGTAGATCTCACAGTGTCCATTGTGCATAAGGCATATTGAGCATTACAAATAAAAAAAGAAAGAAAATTACAATTCTTTGATTGCTATGAAAAATGTTTGGAGCACAAGGAGTGAAGTCATTATGCATTATATTTTATGTCTGATTTGTACTCTTTAGCTAATAGTCCTAAGATTTCCATGCCTTCTGCATTGAATGGAAATCAAGAGTGAATTCACATTCCTGAGAGTGTGGATTCTGAAATCCATTTACATACTAATTCCTGGGGTATCACTTTGTTAGAATCCAGAGGGGGGTAACGAGTTGTTGTGAGGGATACAAAAGGAGCCGTACAGCAGCATCTCCAGATGGCCTTCATCACCTCTGGGTGGAGGAACTCCAACCCCAACCAGACATGATGTATGACCTGGTTGATATATGAGAGCAAAGTCGTATCGTCCATCTGGACCAACACATGCTTCTCCCGCATCATTGAGAGACAATATCTCAGGGCAAAGTAACTCTAGGTGATTTATGTGGTGCCAGGTTCAATGGGGAGCCCAATGACCCCAATCTTCCTGGTGCTGATCATCCATACATTTTATGTGCTTCAATGCCAGTGTTTTGAAATGACCAACAGAAACCATATACTGCGAGAGGAATCTGTTAAACACTATAAAGGCAGTGTATGTGCAGAGAAACAAAATTAAACCCCTCTGATACTTTTCATTTTAGTATATGAAATAGTGGTTCACAATGTATTACACAAACAACATAAAACAACCACAGCATTGAAACATACATTCACAGAACACAGAAACCAACTGAAGTTGGTTTGAAGTTGTAACTATAGTTACAAAAAAAGAGCAAAAAAAAAAAAAAAAAACACGAATAATCTAAATGTCCAAAATGTACTTTTGAACATCGGCGCTCATATTGCAGATTCTGTGCAACAATCATTTAGTCACTTTAAGTAACACCTCATCTGATTATAGTGAAATAGAGTCAGCTTTTGGATATTCAGTGGTTTGGACAGTTAATACTGTAAATGCACACACACACACACACACACACACACACACACACACACACACACACACACACACAAATAGCACAGGAATCAGACTTTAACCATAGGGGTGTCACTTCATTACTCTGCTCAGAGAAGCCCTGTGCACCTGCACCCCATTGTAACTCTTTGTAAATGTAAAAATAATTGTTATCTTTGGGTGGTGGGAACTAGGGAGCACAATGGTACGGTTATTTTAATCAATGTGTCTTTATAGCTATAGTATCCTAGCAACAAGCAAGAGCTAATTCCTTATGTTATCATTTTAATTGTGATAATTTGTAACATATTATAACTGTTAACAATTTTTTCTATTTTATTTTGGAAAATGTTGTGTTATTTACTTCGTTCCTGCTTCATTTATGTTTCATTATAGTGTGAGTTCCTTGGTACTGGAATGTATGAGTTTGAAAGTTTTAAATATAAAAACGAGATTATGCTTAAGTAAGTGTAATAGCATGAGTTGGAGATGATGTGAGGATGTGAGAATTGCCTGACATTAAAAGATGGATGTACAACAGTCACACATTTCTATTTGAATGTAAGGTTGGATGGAGGTTCTCTTACATGTCAGAGATGAAAAGGAAGTTAATGATGGTGATGCTTCAGGTGAATCAGCTCGGGTCTGAAGATCACGCCAAAGTTCTGCATACTACTTCTGTCTGGCAAGCAGGATTATCATCTTTCTAAGAAAAGGCAATTACAGACAAGCTATTTTTGCTGCATTTACATTATGCTTTTATGTCACTGCCATAGCTATGTCTAGCCATGACAGGAGACAATAAAAATCTATAAAAGATAAGTTTTAAGGGTTCACGAAACCATTACCGAAAGACACGCTGTTGGACCCTGAGAAGCAGTGACGAAATAACAGAACTGCACCCTCCCCACTTCCTGCAGAACCTCCACACCTCTGTGCTCAGCCCAAATCTGCCACAGTCCTGCTCCAGCAGCTCTACTTTGCCTGAGGATGAAATATAAATAGAAATGGCTCAATTCATGTGGAGCAGCCTGCTGGATAAAGATGTCATGCGATGTAGTTAAGAGGAGAGGTGAATCAGGTGAGGGGGAAGCTCACAGCGTCCGCCAGGCAGCCGGGAGCTGACAGGGGAGAAATGCTGCAGGACAGTGAGGCCCAAAGAGAAGCGCTGCTCAAGATCAGAGTGGAGCTGCTGTGAAATTGTGGCGGGGGGGTAGGGGGGCGGAGCACAAGAGGTACTGCAAGAGCTGCTGGTCTGACTCACTAACTCGACCGCCACCTCCACATGGTGAAGTAAAGGCAGGGGAGAACGCAACAGAGGGGGTCAACAATGTGGGGATTCTCTCACCAGCACTGACACACACACACGCACACACACACACCACGCACACACTTGTGCATGTACACATACCAACATACAAACTCTTACACATACGCACACAAAAACACAAATACACACAAAACACATCACACCTCCTCAGTCGTCAATAAGAATTGGCAGCATAAACCAACATATCACAGCATTTTAAAAGGTGGACATGAAAATATTACACAATGCCAATATTTCATGCTTGTTAAGGCACGCAGAATATGTCATTGTGTGAACAGCACTCACACACACCAATACATTTTACAAGTTATGATCTTTAATAGAAAAAAGGCAGTTTTTATAAATATTAAAATAATATTTAAATATTTATATATAATAAAATATATAATAAAATAAATATTATAAATCATGCTAGTTAGGTATTTGGTGTGCGGTCTGACCCAAGAAAACTTTCAGATAGGAATTAGAGTAAAGCTGCAAGAAATTACATATAAGTGTGTTAAAAGCTAGACGGAGTTGCATTGCAAATTTCAGGTTATTTATTATGAATAGGAAGATCATAGAGGAATATTTTAATGCGTGTCAGTTGAGGGAGTGAGCCACAAATGACCAAGAGAGCTCCTTTATTAATGTGTCTGCTGTCAGACCAAAGAGCTCTCTGTGAGATCAGAGCCAAATCACTGGGTCCATGAACAGAACACTGCAACGTGATACAACTTAGTGAATGGTAACATTTCTACAGTCTGCTCCAATGGACACTGGTGTTCTCAAATATTGTCCTGTACGTTATCCCACCCCACCGTAACCTTTATAATATTATAACACAGAACAGGCATGGAACACAAATAAAATGCTACTAATTACAGAAATGTGTCGTGTCATATCATTACTTGATTTTACAGGAATTAGTCTGAGTTTGGTACTTGGGTTGGTTGATTATTTTGTTGCCACAAAGTTTCAGTGTATCAAAGATTCCAAACCTTGGAAAACAAACTTCCAGAGGTTGACAGATGTATCTTCTGTGGCATATATTAGGTATGAGTTATATTTTTATTTCTCAGATTTTTTTGTTTTAACAGAAAATGACAAATGTCACTGTAAGCGGGTGCTCCATGACACCTTAAACAAAAATCTAAATTTTGTTATATCAATAATTTACCTATTGCAAAGACATTGTAAATTAACTGGCACAAAAACACGGTGTGATCATAAAAATTCTGTCACATGTCAAATAAAAACTGCCAAATATAAAAACACGCGTGTAACAAAAATAACCATGTCACCCACAGGCAAGCCCTCGACAGCATCCTGACTTAGATATGAACTCATAAGAGAAACGGCAGATGATTTGATTATCTCTGTGTGCTGTCATTTGTAAGAAGCTTATTTTATTTAGCTTTAAGAGCATCACAAACACACACACACACACACACACACACACACACACACACACACAACCATGCACACTATCTGCACTTACCTGTAAAAGAACTTTTGTTGTCATTCAGTAGTTATACATTATACATGTTATAACACATATGGAAACAACTAAACTGGATCTCTGTATTTAACTCATCCCTTGGTGGAGCAATGGACAGCTATCATTCAGCACTCATGGAACTTTACCTTAGTATCTTGCTCAGGGACACACTTGGTGGTTAGGGCAGGATTCAAACGGGGAGACTACCACATCCCAATCAGATGTTCTGCCGATTGAGCTACCGGCCATCTTTATTATCTGTATGTGTTCAATGCTCAGTGACAATTGTGTTGTATTCTACTAAAACACATATGCATGCAAGAATTTCACAGCAAATTCTTTGTGCAACAATAAATCTGAATGTACTTTAAGAAGTATAAATGATTATTAAACAACACTCTATAAGACCATGTTTATTAACCTCTAAACTAAAGATACATGTAATTGAAAGGGGCAGTGTGACTCTAAAAGACATAAACATGAGGAAGTATGTCTTCCTTGTTAAATACTTGAAGAAACAAACAGCACAACATTTCAATATTTGGTTTGTTTTGAAAATCCATCATGGCCGGAGGACGCTGATATTTAATGTTGTTCCATCATTTTAGTGCACATGAATTAATAAATATACTTCAGTTGCACAAAGATTCATCCTCCTGAGACAGGGAGTGCGAATCCCAAGATGGTGGACATCGTGACTTGTCTTTTTCCATCACCGATTTTACTCTCGTGACCTCTTCTTTTTTCATCACGAGTTCTTTGTGGCTGACTTTCTTTACTCTCCTACCACTTTTTGGCCCTTTGTCTTTTCACT
Organism: Chitala chitala; assembly: GCA_025773905.1. Lineage (NCBI taxonomy): Eukaryota > Metazoa > Chordata > Actinopteri > Osteoglossiformes > Notopteridae > Chitala > Chitala chitala. The sequence goes on from JABJVR010010324.1 coordinate 23,128, forward strand.
GTTTTGGCCCCCCCCCCCCGAACCTTTGGTTACTCTTTCTGCCCCCTTACTGGGCCTATTAAATCTCCTTTTATCTTCTTGCCTCTGGTCTCCCCCTTTTCCAACTTCTGTCCCTTTTGCTTGCAATATCCTTTTGTTCTCCTTCGCAACACATGACTCCTCTGTAAATAATGCTTTTCCTAATAATTCACATACCTTTTTTTAATGAATAAAGTTCTAGGTTATAATCTTTTGCTTTTGCCCACATCTATTGAATAGTTAAACTGCATGCATTGCATGCATTTTTTAACATTTCATAACTATATGACCATTAATAAATGCACATATGCATTATATGCACTGGTTATAATCTCTCTCCTTTCCAGTGTTTCCTGTATTATATATGGCAATTGAACAAATTTGAATGTACAAAAATGCTTAAGAACATTTGCTATGCTTGTACCCAGTTGCGCATTATTTAATTCTATGTTTAATGAAGACTTATTAAACCTCTCCTTGGACTACCATGTTCAAAGTCCTGACTGATACCCAGGGACTACTGCTATAATTCATCCTGGATGTACTGGTAAGCCTTTCAGGTAAACTGTGCTCCCACAAGAGGTGTAATCTCTAAATTGGCATTCATTCATTCGCCTGACATATTATAAAGTGGGAAATGAGGCAGTGTGCTGTTTATGGAAGAAAATATGAGCTCAGATTCCTTGGTAGTTAAAAACGTAAGTGCTTCAGTTCCGATACTGCATGTGCAGGATAACTTTAGATACTGGAGTCTGTACACAGTATGTGCTGTGTAACTTTAATTAAGTATGTCCTTTCACAGCTATTTAGTTGGTTAAATGCACTATGCCAAAAGTTCGTTTTTTTCCAAAAATATTTACCAAAGCAAATACAGGAACAAACACTTTTTTTACAATGTGTGTGAATTTTAAAACAAATTATTGTACTCCCCACCAAGAAAGAAAGTGTTATTCTTATCAACTTTTCTCAAATTGAATCAGTGCAGTAAATATTTTTAAATGTTCTTTTTGAGATACTGTAGAGGAAATGTCCTAAAATGCTCAGCAACCACCGTAACTAACAAGACTTACTTTTAAAAGAACTTCAGATTTTTTTTTTTTTTATCTCATTGAAGATGAATCGCCACAATTATTGCCTCATTCCTCCCCACAAACTTTGCATTTATGCTAATGTGGTTATTAAAGGAGCCAAGTTCAGCAGGTGAGACCTTAATGTACAGCTATAGTGTTTACCATAGAGCAGACTGTGTCTGTGTCGATAAGGATCACGATACAGACATATTTATACATATCTCCACTCAGAAACATTTTTCTATTAACCATGACCAAAAATAACCATACTAAAACTTCTTCACATAAAAAACTCCAAATATTTATGCCAATTTTATAAACACATACAATGACTGTCTGTTCTCTATAAGCTGCCTTTGCTACATGTTTGCCTACCTGAATGTGTATTTATAAGTGTAAAGGAAAAAAAATTGCCCTTGTTCTGTCAATCATTTGCTGTTAAACATCTTTAGCTGTACAATGCTGTTGATCCGACTGTCATTGGAGAATGCCAGAGATAAGGTAAGAATTAGCTTTTTACTGATCTTTATCACATCTTTTGTGGAGTGGAAAGAAGGATCTCAGGGTGTTAATCTTTTTTACCATTACTGATGAAAGCCATATGCACCTTAGACATCCTTTCCATTCAGCAGTGCAGTGGGAGGCCTCCTGTGAAAACAACACACTTATCAGTTCATTTTTGGTTTAAAAAAAAAAACGAATCATTAAGATTTATCAATAATTAAATGGATGTGTAGTAGATGTCTCAAAATGTGTTAAATGCAAAAAAAAAACACAGCAAATGTGTTTTATACTCTACAGCATTACAGCTGAATGCAGTGTAAAAAGAACGCAAACCTCTCCAGAAGCGGTGCCTTGTCATTCGTTTAATTTTAAACTTCAATTTTTATTCTATTTTTATCACAAGATACCTAAGCAGATCTGATAACAAATAAAATACTAAATACAGGTGCTAAAACACACATCAGCTGTGCACCAAAACAGAATATGAATGCTTTTATGATATTTGTCAAGCCATGCTTAAGCCATGGCCCTCTCCAGAAGGACTTGAACAGCAAGGCCGGTTCTTTTGTTTTTGCTGTACACTGAAGACATTTTGGATTAAGATCAAAAGATGAATATGAAACAAAGGAGCAAAATTCCAGCTTTTATTTCCTGGTATTTACACCCAGATCACATAAACAACCTAGGAAACAGCACCTTTTGTTTTAGATCACCTACATTTTCTGTGAGCAAAAGAATTGGAAAGTGTGGCATTTCTCTGTAATTTAGTAGTTATATTTTTGTACACCTCTGAATTAATTCTGCTGCTACCATCATGAGTTAGATCCTCAATGAAGATTAGTGAGCCTGTTCCAGACACAGCCATGCAAGCCCAATCCACAACACTAACTCCATGTTCTGGATCATGAGAAGTTCCTTTCTTCCTCCACACTTTGGCATTTCTTTCTCTCTCTGGTACAAGTTTTCTCTGTCCATGTCCAGAACATTTATGGCTTATGTCTGTTCTTTTTTCCAAACTGACTTTTTGATCCTTACTGCTGATGAAGGGCTTGTATCTTGTGGTACGGCCTTTATATTTCTGCTCATGAAGTCTTTTCAGAATGGTGGATAGCGATACTGTCACCCTCCACTCTGTGGAGGTGTTTACTGATGTCTCTGACTGTTGTTTTTGGGTTTTTCATCACAGCCCTTACAATCATTCTGTCATCACCTGTTGTTGTTCTCCTTGGCCGACCTGTTGTTTGTATGCTGCTCCATGTTGTACACCAGGGGTTTCTTTTTCAGGACATTCCAAATTGTTGTGTTGTCTAACATTTTCACAGTGCTTCTCACTGATTTTCCCTCTTTTCTCAGATTCAAAGTGACTTGCTATTCTCCCATAGACAGGTCTCTTGTCTTCATTTTGATTTACCCTTTTGTAACACAAATGCAATCTTCACAGGTAAAACCCGAGGCTAAACCTATGAATTGTCATTTACAGCAATTTCTAGTTTAAGCAATTAATCTCACAGGACACACCTGGGTGACGAGAAACACCTGTCATTCGTTCCAATTCTGCTGCTCACTGAAAACTTGGGTGATCTAATACAATAGGTGCTGTCATCTATCTTCTTTATGTGATCTGGACGTAAATACCAGGAAATAAAAGCTTAAATTCTGAACTTTTGCCTCATATTCATTTTTTGATCTTAAACCAAAATGTCTTCAGTGTACAGCAAAAAAAAAAAAAAAATGAACCAGCCTTGCTGTTCCAATACTTTTGCAGGGCACTGCATTATTTACGCACAATGTAGTCTTTTATAGTGTTAAATTATCTCAAAACTATCAGTCAGTTATGCAAAAAATTAGAACGGTGTCCACAAAATGCTTTGAAAATCATTGCTTATTCTAAACATTTAATTTAATTAGATGTTCAAGTTATTACTAGGATTCTGTCACACCCAGTAATCAGTGAACACCAGCCCTGCTCAAACTAGGTGCAGGGTTTAAAACAAGCACTCAGCCACGAACCCAGTGCCTGATGTGCCTTACTGAGCGATTCATTACTAACCTGTCTTGTGCTCTTTTTCCCCCCGTGTGTTTCCCGGTTCCCGAACCTGCCCTGGTCCCTCACCTCCTGTGCTCTCCGCCCATCTCCCCGGCTTTCGGACCCTTGCGAGTTTTACCGACCATGTCTCTTAAGATCTCCCCTCTAACGGCTTTTTGTGTTGGAATAAAACCTTCTTCCCTGCATATTGGGATCCTGCCTGTTCTCTTTGGTGTGCGAACGTTACAGATTCCTTATTTTTAACTATGAAAACCTTAGTACACAAGTAAATAAACGTTTAAAAAACAGTCACTATAAAGTCAGATTGCAGTCCATCAAAGTCTAAAGACAAACATTTAAAATTCCATTGACATTTTTCTGATATTTGAGACGTAATTTTAAATTTATGTTTTTATACTATTATGTCCCGCTAAACTTAACACTAGTGCTTGTGTCAAAGTGAATAACACCGTGGTAGAAACACCTCCAAATGGAGACAGATTTAAATCAATACACACAAATGTTTCCCACTGATGTATAAGGCTGTATGTAATCGCCTCAGGGTCTGTGCATGGATTTGCCACTGGGTATCCTCTCTTTGCCTGTCTTCCAAGATAACACCAGTAAAAAGCAAAGCATCTGTTTCCTAAATTACAGTGGCTGGGAATAGGAACCACATTCTTGTAGCTGGCAGTTAAACAGGTGTTGATAAATGAAGACTACCCCAGACAACCGTATCCCACCGAACAACCCCCCTACTGACTGTTTACCATAAACTGGGGTGAATACACAGTGTGATGGTATAAACCATAAATGCAAGGGCCTTGTTTATACACTCTACAATCTTTATAAAGTCTTGGGGAAACCAACTGCGAGATTTTCTACTTAACATGCATGCATTTGCTTAATACACTGTTGGGATCTATGTACCATTTTATGTATTATCTCAAAATTGCTGCCTATTGATTATATCATGTGCTACGCATTTATGAATAACTAATAGCAGCAGAAAACACAATTCTTTTATCTGTTAAAAGTAAAACATAGATGTAGATAAAAATTATTAGAATGAAAATGGTCAGTCTTGCATTTAAACCATATGAAGCCTAAAACTTAAATTTGATAGGGTCAAGCTCTTGTCATTGATGCCAAGAATGATTTGATAAATGTCTTCCTTGAACACTTTACTTCTGCCTGGCTGTTCCCTTTGCTCCTTCTGCCCACACACGCTCTGCTGCTGGAATTGATAGTAATTATTGTTTTTCTTCATTTTCCACTTTTGCTTCATTTTGAACCATGCTTTGTGATTTCTTCTTCATTCTTAAATAATTGCTAAAATCTTTTTAGACCCTGCTGTTTTTCAAAAATAAAAGACAGAGGAAAAGTGATGTTAATGCACATAAAAGGATTATAATTATTTATTAGCAATAACGAGCACACTGAAGAGTCCGTATTGATATAAGGAAATGCCACAATGTAGGTAAAACTCATCTGCTCTTAACCACATGAACTACAAACTTTGGTTTATTTCAAAAGTGTCGTTTTATGAAAAACATTGGATGAAATGGCTCGATAACTGTAGGTTATTAACATTTACAGATCGATGTGGTTATACAAACCCTTTGACTGTCAACACAATGCAATAACACTAAAGCAACGCAATGTAGCCTTATTATTAAAGTAAGAAACTGTTTGTTTAATTGCTTCAAATTAAGAATGGAATTGGATTTTTTCAAACGGTTATTTCATGTTTTAGCGTACAATGCTTTAACAATGGAGTTCCTCGATTTTTCACACCCCATGTTCAAAAAGGTGATATTTTAAGTCAAAAAGTAAGGAAGAGACGGAGCGGTTTTAGAAGTTATACTTCGTAAGGTTGCTCATGGGATTTATAGAATGCTGCAGATTCCCTGGTAAGAACAAGACTCAGAAAAGCTGAAGAAGTTCATATTAAAAAGAAAAAAACATCACCATCAAACCACCACTGTATGCAACACACTACTTTATTAGTGGCTTCACAATACATGTCAAATAAAACACTGCATTAAATTGGTATAATGAGATTCAACAAAGTCATGAATACACTATGAAAAGAAATCAGTGACACATGTTTTTACATGCATATCATTTTAGCTGTCAATTTAAATTGCTTAATAACTAACAACAACAACAACAACAATAACAAGCATATTGCTAGGAATCAAACTTTATTGCCATACTGCGTCTTGTAACAGTTTAAATTGTTGCAGTAGGTATGTACAACAGGTAAAACAACTTTAAACAAAACATAAATGTTAACACGTATATTTATTTTTATAATAAGTAATTTGTGTCCTTCTGGGGAAAAAAAAAACACCCATCAGTTTTGCACAAATACAATTTTTTTCAGTGAAAAAAAACATGAACTGGAAACAATAGAATATAGAATATCCTCCCCATTAAAATAATAAAAATTAAAAGAACAAAATCTACACATACTGAAACACAACATGAGAAACAGCACCCAGCGCTGTTGTGTTCTGGAATAGTACTCACTATTTGCAGTTAAAGAGAAAGTAAACTCCAAAGATATTAAATAGTTTGCTTTCTGAAGACTTCAAGGTCTTGATGCCAGTTTTAGGAGCATTCTCCCTGGATTCCTGAATGAATAATCAGTGCTATAGAAGTGGCTATGTGTATGTCAGCAAAGTATGTGAGGAAGCAAAAGAAATGGCAAACATCAAGATTTCACTGACCTTACAAAATTTAAAAGCAGATGGCAGTAAGCATATACAAGTGGCACTCAAGTGTTTCGAAACACAGTTAGGATTTTTTCAGTTTATCTTAATGTTCCTCTCCTTAATCTATTTCTTTCACTCACACCTCTCTCCTTCATCACACAGCATCTGTGCTGACCTAGGCTGAGTGAAGAGTAGTATATACATTCTCTTTTGACGTGTATGATATTAGCTACCTCCTTCACTCTAGGCGTAGACTACAGGTTTCTCATCTCATTCTAAAACTGCTTATTCTCTGCAGGGTACATCCTATACAGGGATCCAACGCATTTACATATATGAAAACACACTAAGGGCAACTTAGGTTGTCCAATCCACTTAATTAGCATGTCTTGGAATGTAGGAGGAAACCCACACATCTATAGTGTCAGAAGCCAGATTCTAACCCACAACCCTGAAGGCGTGAAGCAACTGGCCTACCCACTATGCCACCCTGGCAAATCAACACATTTGCTATAATAGTTTACCTAGTGGCACCCATAGGCAATTCTATGACACTAAAAGGCACTGCAGAATGACGAGAGATACACACTCAGATATCTACCCCTTCCAATGGATTTCAAAACATTTTTTCTGGCCGTCATTACCACAGATGGCTAATGTGGCATGGTGACGATTGCACCAACATCACACCAGGGGAGATCTACACATAAAATGAGTTGTTAACAAAGCCAGACTCTTCTGACATCATAATCAAAAGCAGTGTGACCAACGAATATAAAATGGCAGCCTAAAATTATACTGCTGTTAACAAACTGATACAGCAAAACAGCTTACCACATAACATGGGGAAGAAGGTAAAAGGTCATCATCCAAGTGTTGGTAAACTGGACCAGTATTTTGTGTCTGCTTTTTACACCTGACAGTATGTAAGCCTGCGGTGGGTTGGCGCCCCGCCCCGGGTGTCCCCTGCCCTGCGCCCTGTGTGTGTGTTCTGGGATGGGCTCCAGGCTTCACGCGACCCTTAACAGTTTGAGGCAGTATTGAAGATGACTGACAGTATGTAAGCATTGTAGACATGAAAAATATGCTAACAGGGTGACTTTAACATTCGTATTGTTCATTTGTTACAAAGCAATGTGCATGTTTGCTAATAAACTATAGCTATAAGTTGATGTGCTCTGGCCTCTGTTTTTTTTTTGGATGGTGTCACGTTATCTTTCTTGGATTCAAGTGAGTTATACCAGTTGTTAACCCAAATCTGTTCTTGTGCCGCCTTTCTGACAAATAATACTACAGAGGATTACACTACAAATAGTGATGGATACAGGGTCACTAATCTTCACCTACAATTTTCTTAAAAATCATTGTAAAAAAATGCAAGGGTCTACAACCCTGAAAAGACTGACAACATGGTCTTTATTAGATATAATGATGAATATGATGAATGATGACACTGAACGTTTGTAGAAGGATTACAGTTCTGAATGGATACACAAAGCATATGAGACCAAAGATGCTGTATTGTTGTTGTAAGTCCATGGTACAAAGCAAACAGACTTCTGAATAGTCACGAGGAGTGCCTAAAAACACAGTAAGCAAACGAAAAAGCCTGACCACTACAGATCCCTTGAGACTGCAGTTCAAGTTTCATGCACAAATTCAAGCTGAGGGGGAGGATCTTGTTTATCGCAGAGCTGCGTTCAAAGAAACAGCAACTCGCTGTTGATTTGGACTGTTTTTCGATGACTCACTAAGCGATAAGCAGGCATGTGGGTTAATGTGTGACAATATGCGACAGAATCTTCCCTCACAAACCGATGTAACACTTGCTTGTGATGCTGCTCTTGGTGTGGAATCGCTGAGAAAAAAAAAACGGCATGGGAGCTCTCTGCACGAAATCAGAGTGAGTGAATGCAGTCTCAGCAAGTGGTCTGGAAGCATCTGGGAGAAAGTGGCATAAACAGGGGTGTAAATGGGGAAAGTGACACAAAAAGAACCCGATTTCACTGTGGGGAGCAAGACAATGTGCAGGACGGTGGGAAAAACCTGGAATGTGGTACATGTATTACAAACTGGGGTATTGTGTATATGGGACATGTATTACAAACTGGGGTATTGTGTATACGGGACATGTATTACAAACTGGGGTATTGTGTATATGGGACATGTATTACAAACTGGGATATTGCGTATATGGGACATGTATTACAAACTGGGGTATTGTGTATATGGGACATGTATTACAAACTGGTGTATTGTGTATATGGGACATGTATTACAAACTGGGATATTGTGTATATGGAACATGTAATACAAACTGGGGTATTGTGTATATGGTAGATGTAATACAAACTGGGGTACTGTGTATATGGGACATGTATTACAAACTGGGGTATTGTGTATATGGGACATGTATTACAAATTGGGGTACTGTGTATATGGGACATGTATTACAAACTGGTGTATTGTGTATATGGTAGATGTAATACAAACTGGGGTATTGTGTATATGGTAGATGTAATACAAACTGGGGTATTGTGTATATAGGCTTGCAGGAGATGCCAAGACTGTTCAGATAGTAACAAAAATTATAAAGAAATCCGGTTTTTAGGTATTTCTTAAAGCAATAATTGTTTTCACAGTTATATTAAAGTATATTTCAGTCTCACACAATATCCTCTGGAGAAGGCATCACTACAGTAACATACATATTTTGAGTTTTCATACAAGTTCTGACCAAAGTACAGTTATCAATAACATTAAGGAAATCAGTGTTTAACTCTGATTAATGGTGTCTAAGGTGAAAAAATGCATTATTTGTGAGAACATAGCAGATAGGTCTGAGAGACCGTTTGTCACGTAACTGTAAAACCAACATTAAGCATCATGTGACTAACACCTTAAGGACCTCTGTCACAACCAGCGATCTGCCTGGATATTGATACTGCTTCATCCTTTCTATTGATCATCTGAGTATAAGCAGCTAAAAGTCTTTGATGATACATTGCAAGGACAAAACTTTGCACCTCACTTCAGATCGATCCACATATAGAGAGATGTACTTTTGAGATGAATGTGCAATATCACAAAAGAGCTAAGTCAAAGGTAAAGTCAGACAACCGCCAGATCAATAAAATAATGAAAAACTTGCTCAAAAGAAACTGAAAGTAATAAGGTCAGTCATACTGTGCCCATGATAGTATCAGTGTTTTGTTTGTAATACAGTGAATAACACCTTTTGCCAACTCCATAACTCTCATTATTTTGGTTTTTACTTCATTAGTGGGTTTCCAGCTGTCTGTTTTGTTAAGGCTACTGTTCATATCTGTGCTCAGAACTGCAATCCCTCTGTGATCGGCTCCAATAATGCAGAGCTAGACAACTGTTCTATGAACATTCCAAAATGACATTGTGCAGCACTCCTTTAAGCAGAGCTTGCAAACAAAAGCATTCTCTTCTGTTTACTACTGGAAGCTGCACAGACAGAAACAGCAGCTGATGCCCTATTTTGGGTATATGGGCTGTTCTGGTGTTTGACATGAACTGTATGGTTGATCTATCCATGTGGCGGAGGAGGAACTTCGCTCATTAGTCAACAGGAAATTGCAATTACCAGCATGACAGAGCTGTGTGGTGTGGTGAAAATGGATGACTTTAGCAACACAGACACAAAACAGAAATACTACCAACAGAAAAAAATACTAATGAATGTTCTGCAAGAAGGCAGCAGCAGGGTGGCCAGGTCTTGATAAAGACTTTGAGAACAAGATGAAAAGGTGCAACATGGCAGTCTAAAATACACCTGCCACTGTATTGTTTGAAGTCTCAAATACAAATCTGGGGAAATGTCAAAGTAAACTTTTCTAAGAAATACCAACTATGCTTCCTTGTGCTAACTAAAAATCATTGTAATTGAATATAAGTAGGTACTTGCTAACATCCTTACTTTACTTCCTATTCTTACTATCAAATTGCAAACTAAAATGTCATTTGGAAAAAGTGTGAAAGCTGCATCAAGATAAATCAAATTAAATGCACATATATGTCACTGTACCATCCAGCTGCAAATGTGGCTGAGGGACATGGTGTGCAGAATATCAAATGAACTTTGGCGAAACAGGAAAGCAAGACATAAGCACTCAGCTTTAGCTGTCTTGTAATAATTACTAAACCACCCTGCGCCTCATCATGGGTTGAGCTCCAGCAAAAGCTGCCCCTGAAACTGTAGGCACTTGCCATGGTGTCGCATGCAGCAAAGAAACACATTAATTAAAGGAGTGATGGTGAGTGAAATGTAAGACCTTTGTGGCTGGTGAGGGTGGGAAGGGAGGGGACGTGTGCATTTAGATCATCTGCTCCAGGAGGTGCATTGGAACTCAGAGAAAGAAGGCACGCGTTATCACTCGAGGGGATTCATAAGCTAGATGGAGAGGACAGCTCCTCGGGGAAACCCTTCAGCCAGCCCGCTATCACCAATACTAATGAAACAGAGGAGGGAGAATGGAGCCCTTTTCAAGGGGCTTGGAAAAGCAGACAGCCAAGCACACTGTCGGGCAAAAGAGAAGAAATGATAGAGAGACAAGACTCTGGCAAAGATGAGCTTTGACTTCTGTTTGACCTCAGTGGTCTCTCAGTAGTCTCTGCTTACAGGAAAAAATAGTCAATAGGTTTATAATGGAACTTGTATTTAAATCATCAGGATCACAGCATGGGAGAAAGCACTGCAGTATATCTGTATACTGTTGGTTAAATTATAGTTTAGCTTGTTGGTAATTAATAAGGAGATGCCAGGAAAATAGTTGGTAGATCAAAAATTTACAGATACTACAGTTGTTATTTTCATTATTGATGGTCAACTTTATAGCATGTTGACTATTAATTTAGCAAACGTATCCAATCATGCCATCTTTATTCATCCATTACCCTTTGCAGGGTCACATGTAGCCTGGAGCTCATTGCAGGCAGCTCAGGGAGTAAGGCAAGGTACACTTTAGAAAGGGTGCCAACCCATTAGAGGGTACACACAGTACTAAGGGAATATTGGGTTGTCCAGTGCATCTAATCGGTATATCTTTTCATGGGGAGGCCATGCAAAGCCCACATACACACATGTTGAAAGCCAAATACAAACTCACACTCCTGCAGGTATGAATGCTACCCACTGAACCTTCATTCTGCCTAATAGCATCTTTTTGAGAATAAAAATGTAGGCAGGGTTGTATAAAGTACCTGAAAGCCACACTTAAGTAGAAGTTCAGATACTTTGCTATAAAATTACAAAAGTCAAATCACCCACTGTAATATTATTTAAGTGAAAGTATGAAAGTATCTGCTATTATCTGTACTTCAGTGTCAAAAGTATAATAAATGTACTTAATTCTACTTTTAATTTCAATACTTATCTGTTTTAAAAAGTCAGAATTTGAAGAATTCCACATTTTTATTTTGTAGTTAATTCTTTTCCAAATTATTAATTATTGCGCCATCTAAATTTATAAGAAAAACAAATGTATGTGTTTCTTTAGGTTCGACAGGGAGTTTTTAAATAACAGAATTTCAATGCTTTTTGGCACACACAGGAGGCCCTCCAAATGACAAATCTTTGAGGCCGAGAAAGGAGAGTATCTCTTGGAGATATGGCCGTGGGTAGTCCGACTCATTCAAAGCAGGAGGTGCTGTTGAAGAAGTTCTGCTAGCAGACGTAGCAGGTGTCGGGGCAGCATCACTGCTGCTAGAGGAGGATGCTGCTGCTTCCATGACAGCTTCTTTCTGCTGCTCTTTTGACCTGCCTGAGCTTGTTATGCTAAACTCATAGATTTAAAACCGAAACTTTGGAAACACTTTTTTTTGTAGTAACGAAATGTATCAAAGTATGCATTATACTTAAGAAAAGTAGTTTAGTAAAAGTTGACTGAAATTTAAAAACTCAAGTACAGAAACTCCCCAAAAATACTTAAGTACTGTAACATATTACTTTGTTACATTACATCACTGTCTGTAGGGTTGCTGGATTTACTCTGCTTAAATGGTAAATAGCCAGTCAATGTAGGAGAAGTAAAAAGTGGACTTTTATTTTTGTAGACTGAGAAGACCTATTGAAGGTGCCTCAGACATGTCACAAGATGGCCCTTTATATGCCGTCTACTGGAGCTGCTCCAGGCATATCCCACAGGGCAGAGTCACAGAGACACACTGCAGGGATGATATCTTTTGACCGATTTGGGAATGCTTGGGCATCCATCACAAGGAACTGTAATCTGTGGCCAGAGATGGGTAAATCTGGCCTGACATGTTTGACCTGCAACTCTCACCAGGAAGAAGAGAAGGAAAATGTGGATGTGTATTAACTGTAAATAATCTGTTTTAACATTACACGCAGGTACTGTAATAATTGAAAAAATATCCATCATGTTTAACGACAAAGGTCTTCCGCACAGCATATGCAGGGAAGTGTTGCCATAGTTTCCTGTGTCTGTTGTATCAGTAATGCCAGGTTCTCTCCTAAACGTCAGTCCTGGTGTCCAGCTCTAATTTGTGTGTGTGTGTGTTTTTTTTATACTGCCCACTCACTCTAACAGTACTCGGAGCTCATGAATTTCATTTTTCTGTGAACCTGAAATCCAACAGGGCCTTTGCCTCAACGATACTTAGCAATTTCACAGTATGTGCCCTGAGGCACTACCTAGGGCTGAGTAGAACGATTACCTCGTTATCTCCACCCTGCTCTTTTTGCTTTGGTGAGCTCTTTGTTTAATTGAAAAGAAAAAAAAACTGAATGAGCGTTACTGGTTTTTGAACTCTTTCCCGTTGAAAACAATATGCTCACGTAAGTTAAGACATTTGACTTTGGTTTTTAACCAACGCATTTGTTGACTAATTTTTACCAATTTACAAGTTACCTACTCTTCAGAACACTATGATAGCTGTGCATGTTCTTAGAAGTTTTTATGGAAACTTTATATTAGTTTGAATTCTTAACCACCAGCTATTTTGCTCCTGAATCTTTAATGAACTGTCACTTAAAGACATTTTTTTTTTTGCGATAAAGCATTTATTTCTGCATTGTATATTTTAATATCTGAAATCATTTTGTAAGTTACACAGAGGCATGCTCAGTGTTCAAGGCCTTTGCTGTATATATTGAGCTTACAGTCTAGTAAAGAGGAGCATCCTCTCCTGTCCTAGTTTTGTTTCCACTACCTTTGATCTACTGTTACAGCAAGATGGTTCTTCTTGCTGTCATTCTGCCATTAGTTTCAATTATGTGTCACACCACACAACATAAGACAGGGTCTATTCAAAACCATTTTAGTGTCGAAACAAAATTATGGAGTTTAATTTTTTGCATCATTGATTCCTTTTCAAGAATTCCTAAACTCCATCTCTGGTGAAGCCTGAAGCTGAGAAAACATAGGGGATCACACACCCCATATGGCCAACTTGTGCATCTCAGGATGCTCTGGCTGAAGAAAGGCTTTATATTCACTAGTTCACATGAACCAAATGATTCTGGGTGGTAAAGGTGAAACAAACGTACCAAACATGCATGTTCCAAAAGTGCTTAGCCAGAGTTCAAGTGACAAACGCTGAATGTGTGAGGCAACAACACTTCCACTGAGCCACCACACCACCAGTTACCAGAGCAACCGATTACACACTTTTGTGAATACCAAAAGAGGGCTCCTCCTGGGACTTTAGCTCACAACTTTCATGGTATAAGTCTTGTTCTTCAACTGCTATATCATCTGACATGAAACGGCATGGCTTAATGAAATCGTTCTGTAAAAGGAGACATATTCCAAACACTCACCTTCAAGGATGTGCTCTCATTCAATAAAACATGCTCAGCTGTTTCCTAGGGATTGTTCATTCTGCGCATTTATTTATACCTTTATTTTTTCATAACTTTGGTGATAAAAAAGCATACACGACAACGACCTCTGTAATGCATTTACCGTTACAATAAAATAATCCAGAATTTCAATTATTTATTAATTTAACATTGTTTACTTAGTGGATGATAATAACCCATAATTATGTACCAACCATACAAATCTTAACTTGTGAAACCCGGTCCCCAGGCTTTGAGCCCATTAGCTGCCCCATTTTAAAGCTCGTAAATATAATGACTTCAAAAGCGTGACTTCTTCACGTTTTATTGCATTAGCGTTTAATTTCATTGTCTTTCTCACCCTCATCTATTTTAAACCTCAGCCTACCTGTTCTCTTTGGCTGCACAGATACTCCTATCTTTAAAAGTTCTAAATTCAAATTTAGGCATGTAATAAACTACACAGTTGAGATGTTCTGGATGAATTACATTCCTGCATATAATTTTAGTTACTTTTGCTTCCGTGAAACTACAGATATAGGTTTGAGATTATTTTTATCAGTTCCTAGTATTTCTGATTATGTTTAAACTAGAAGCAATTCTTGGAGCAGATCATTATGACACATTTCAGCTCACAATTACATAAAAAAGTCTCAATATCTGGTCTGCCTAACTATCTGTTCTGGAATTTTTAATCTCCCAGTCTCTCATTTTTTAAATCTGGTGTTGCAATCAAACACCTGGAATTGTGAACGTAGTTTTTAAAAATGAAACACTGTACACCTATGGTCCTGGATTCATGTGTGAAATCGTGTATTTGAAAGGTAGGACTGCCTGCATTTTAAATTAGACCAGACCCACTGTGTTACTAAAGCCACGGACAATTGGTTAAAGGATTATAGCTATGACCAATTGCTTACCCCCAGCTGTAGTGACTTTTAGGTACAGAACCGTGGTATTATTGTGGAAATATGTCCTATTTATATCTGTGCCATACTGACTCATCTGTCATCTCAGAGGCACATGTGCACCTTGTGCCTGGTCTGAAAACCATGTTAGGCCCCTCTGTTTGAAGATGATAAGAAATACTCTTTGTACATCTTTTATGAAGAGAAAGGTCAGCGTTAAAATGAAGAGCATTCAACGATGCAGTGCCTAAATAAATAGGATTACTTCATGTGATCTAATTGTAGCTAAGGAATATGGGTTCATCAAACCCAAACGAACCCTCCCCCTTTTAAAGTGTTTTTTGTGCACATACACTTCAGATGCTTATGATTTGCAATCTGTGTTTGGCCCATATATTTTCCATCACACTTTCTTCTGATTTACAGAAATAAGAATGTTGTTAATTAAATATCATCCAAGGCTTTAAAAGGAAAACTTGACTTCTATGCAGGGTAAGTGCAAAAAAAAAAAAAACATACATTCTTAAAAATTATTTATTTATTTTGAGCTTCTCTCTCCATCTCCCTTAAACAAAGCGCAGTTATGAGCATAAATAATTATAATTGAAAAAACTAGGCCATTTTGTTTGTGTTTCTGAAACCAGAGACCCTGTTTAAAAAAAATCTATACTGTAGGAAAGCTGGAAGCACATTCATGTTTTTTCATTGATAACGGGGGTTTGGTGTGCTTATTTCAACTATATTAATTAATCTTCACTCCAGACAAAAAGCTCTTCCTCTTTGCCTAATCCTTACATGTTTGTTAAACAGATGTGTTTTTAATCAAATTGCAATCACAGCTATGTTTCTCAGTGGAGGTGTCTCCCTTGGCATTTGAATGAGTCATATTTCTACTTATGAGTTGTGACACAGAATTTTTTTAAGAGTTTGTTCTTTTCATGAGTCCTTTTCACTTTCCACATGCTTGCAATAAAACTACTTGTATTAAAAGGTGCTGGTAGAGAGGGTGGTAATCTATTTTGCAGAGTGAGTAGGCCAAAGAGAGGAAACCCGGCTTTAAAATTTGCAGCTCTCCATGACTGCTGGGCCCGGATAAGCTGCGCTGCTCCTAGAGGTTCTCCTTGCTGAGATTAACAATCAACGTCTCTGCTGTAACAAGCCCAAACTCTCTTTTCTGACTTTGAAATTTTTTTTACAAATTATGTGTTTTTGTTACTGCGTTACATGTAATTAGTGCAGAAGCAGTTAATATTTGTAAATATGATGAATTAAAGTGTGTACGTGCGAGACTATATAGGCAAGAAAGCACTTTTAGGTGCATGGAAGACCATTTAAGTTGTGTGATCGTAATCATGACTCGGTATCATGAGCACATATCTGTCTGCTTTTGTAACCTAAGTGACATTCAAAAGGGAGGACTTTGCATGCAGTTTAAGGTGTATTGTTTGGTATCATCTAAAGTACTCTGTGTGTGTTATGGCACCAAGGACAGGGAAAAAAGAAAACATTTCATATTGGCAAGGTTTCTTCAAAGAAAAGAATCATGCTTTAGGAATGTAGGGCCACCAGAATTTAAGTATCCACATTTTTGTATAGGCTTTTCAAGTACCACATAAGTGGCAGATGGGAATAAAGATGTTGATACAATGACTCAGCCCTGCATCTACAGTAATCTAATTTCTCTCCTTGATCTGAACCACCCTAATTGGTAGAACACAAATTGGCTGCTCACACTATTTGCAGTGTATAATATGGCAGTTACAGGAGGTTATATAAGATTAATTTTAAGAATGATGCATTCTGTAAAAAATATGTATATGTACCATTTCAGTGAAATCAACTCTTTGTTGTTGTTGCGTCGACATTAACTTTACACAAAGTTTAGCAATCAGAGATTGCAAGACATGACATGGCAGTATGTTACAAATGTTGTGTACTTATTTGACATTCACAATAAGTATACTGGAAGAATAATGTACACTTTCTTTTTTTATTAAATGCATATAAGTGAAAGGGTACTACTATAAAGGCAATGTCACTAAGATCAAAACTGGTTTTAAATGATTTAGCAAACTGATAAGTGGTTGGTATTTTAATTATTACTTCTTGACTATTTAAATGAGCGAGCTTGGTAACTAGCAGCATGTGTAAATAAACCGCTAACAGTTAGCCATAGAAAACAGAAAGGACGAGATATCATGAGGTATGTTAATTACTGGGACTGTCTCTGCTATTGTAAGATGGCACGTCTTAAACCAGTGCCTGTGAATGTCGCACCTTGCAAGTGTCATGTGGATTACAGGAGTGGTGTTGTCCTGCTCATAAAAGTATGATGAATACATCATTAAAGCGAGTGCATAATGAACATAGTTACACACACTGGCATTTACAGAGGGTAGGTGACAGTGTTTTCCCTGGGTAAGACCAATGGAGCATTTAATGCTTTCCAGTTTGTGAATGAGTGAAAAACGTGTTGATATATGAAGATACCCAACCGAACTACTTCTAACTGACTCATACTGTCCCCTTTCCTTTGCGCTGTCATCAACTAAATTAACTTTTTTATGACTGACAAAATTCTAAATCTTAAACTTGTTAGACAGATGCCTGTATGTCTGCTATCTACTTAATAACCTGCTTGAGGCCTCTGTTGAAGTTTGTTTTTCATATCAATATTTATTAGGAAGTGCCTCAATTCTGAAAGTAGTACATTCCACTAATGCAAATGATGGAAGAATACAAAAACCTGATGTCATTCACTGTAAAGGAAATAATGTTTGAACCTCTTATAGACATGGAATTCAGTTTATGATGAACATTTATAGGCAGGATTTACATTTGTGTATAGTTAGGAAATACTAAGAGCACATGGTACAAAAAGTACTAATAATAAATCAACTAAAAAGCACAAGTTAACTACCTACAAACCATTTTATTCAGAATGTTCTAAATGTATAATATGACAAATTTTAGTTCATTTAAAAAAAAAACATTCTTTAGAAATGTAATGCAAGTTGCGAGATGGAAAACAGACATCGGCCTACTGTAAGTAACAGATTGAATGGAGCATTTGCATATGTATTAAAAATGCTGTTCAGTTAAGTATATAATTATCCATTTTCCATGTTAATTACATCGCTGATGTGGAGATAAACACGCGGCTGCGTATCTTACTTCATCTTGCAAAGTTTGCAAAAGTAAGTTATCTGAAACTTTTGAAGCTAACTCTGATTCAACCTCTAATCATGAAAATGAGGTGAGAGACACTTATGTAAGCATTTAAAATTTGAATAAACCGTGCCTGCTTCAGGCAGATAACCAAGCAATTTTCAGCTGCAGAACAATGACTATATATAATGCTGTTGTGATAGGATGCCAGGGAACACCAATAGGAATGTTCTTGTCCATGGGTTGCCCAGCCTCCGTGAGGCTCAGTAGATATAATTTATATTGCTGAAAATTTATAGCCAAAAAATGTTTCAGCCGACGTTTGCTTTGACTGATCTTTTCGTTTAACCGTGCGGTTAGCTGACTGCTCTGCTAAAAACAGACAGCTACATATTTGTCAGCAATTCTTAAGAAAATCCTCTGGTATACTAGCTAATTGCTCTACATATCTTGGTGAAGAACAATAAGGTAGCATTCAAAGTTTGGATAAAATGCTGAAACAATGAAAAATAAATAAACCTAAACTTCATATTGATATGAAATTATAATTTTTCACTTTCTTCCCAAAGATTCTGGAACCAAGGTGTTAGAAAATGGCATGTTATCCAGGAATTATTTTTACCAATTATTAATTGAATTGTTTTTGTTTTGCAGCTTCCTTTGTGCCTTTTATCTTGGAAATGCTACATGCCACTTTGAAGGGTCCTGTTCTTTAAAACATGTGAGTGATACATTAGCTCCTTCACCACATTCTCATGATAAATTACAAGCAAGCCATTTCTCTGAATGCAAAAGTTCAGATGTTTGTGCCTCAATGTCTGTGTGATTAATAGCCTGAAGAAACCATGTTTTTTCTGCTACAGTTAACTTTGTTGATTTTGCTAAATATAAGAAAAATTAGTGTTTTTAAAAATATTTAACAACTGCACAAAATTAAACTAATGGAAATAACACCATTGATGCCATCATTAAAAGACCCTGAGAATGTTATTCAATACACACGCCTGATGGGAGAACAGGAAACTAGAGAGGAAGGATGTACAGTCAGAATGATTCCCAAACATAAGTCTGTATTTACAATGATGGTGTTTTATATCTTTCATTCCCTGCCAGCCTTTTTTTCTTTTTTTGCAAGAATTTTGAAATATCACAATTGATTAACCTTTCACACTGTACACTTCATCATGCAATATAATTCATCTGCTGTAAAATTACTTTTGAATGGTACTTCATCCAGATGGTGCACTATTAAAAGGGCTAAAATTCTCATTTAATAACTAGGGTATCCTATCTTCAAATTTTATATACCGCCAGAATTCAGGAAGGCCATGAGGATTATAGATTCACTATGTGACGTTGTGGCTCTGGCAGAACATGAAAATCAGCAAATCACTGTGTAGGGCATCCCTACCAATGGAAAATGTGGAAAATGTCGGAGACATATGAGCAGAGTTCTCTTTAAACATGTGTTTCTCTTACACTGCTGCTATGTGAAGTAATAACGATAAGAATAATATTGAAACTGCCCTGTGGTGGGTTGGCGCTCCGCCCTGGGTGTCCCCTGCCCTGCGCCCTATGTGCTCTGGGATGGGCTCCAGGTTTCCCCGCGACCCTCACCAGGAATAAGCGGTTAAGATAATAGATGGATGGATGGATGGTATGTCCGATTCCAATGTTCAAGTCAAACATGGAGTCAAACATGGAGAATGCAAGTTCACTGCATTAAAGTTACACTCAAAAAATTTATGTTGCTTGTACAATTAAACTAAATTAAGTTCAAATTAATCACGTATTTATGAATAAAAAGTGAGGCAGTTAAGTGGTTTCGTTGAATTTAGTGCAAAATGCAGTTTTGCATTTAAACAACTCATTTACATGAAACTGAATGACATTAGGAAGTTGAGAAACTCCTACATTTAATTTTTTTGAGTGCAGCCCTTTAAAGAAACACACTGCTTCCATGGCATAACAGACAACAGAGAATGATGAAACTGGTGTATTTTTACTGAAATTGACACAAAGGTATAAAAAATGCACTAAATCGTATTTGAATTTGTCTATCTATTCTTCTGGAAAACACATGTCATGCAATGTCATTGTTCAAAGTGGGTGATATAAGTGTAAGGCAGCCTGAACAGCGTATTAGGATGTCATTACTGGTATGTTGTGCATTTGATGCTGTGTTGCTATGAGCCATGGGAAGAATGTGCTCAGTAACGACTGATTTTCATTCCACTCATTTCCTCCCCAAAAATAAAAAAACTCCAGTCAAGGACTTTAACGTCTTTAACCGAACTTTGAAGAGGTGCACCGAGCCTTATCCTGCCTTTGTCCCTGTGTCTCCCAGTAGCTGCCCCTGATTGTTCCTTGCCTCTCATTGCTCTGTCCAAATCTCTCTGACCCTTCATCATGTACCCTCTGTCGCATCGTTGTCTTCACTCAGGATTGATCTTCCCGATTCCATGACCTTCTTTGCTTTACTCCCAACCATGAATCCAGGATGGCATTTTGGCTTTTGTTTGCAAGACCTAATAAACCATCTTCATCTGCATTTGGCTTCTCTGGCCATTTAGTACATATACAACATAACCACAAGCTACTGTTTACTAAACACTCTACTCTTTCAGTATCCCATATAGATTAATTGAACAATTAAAATGTGGAATTTTTAAAATGATTTTTATCCTAATATTTAGACCTGAAGATTCTAGGTGTTACAAAGCAATTTGTTGCTGTTGTTATTTGTCTTTTACTTCACATGTGATTAACTTCCTGTGTTTGTTGACACCTCTTTCTGAAGAAGTGACATATAAACTTTGCACTAGGTACTTGTATAGCTAGTGCTGTTCAAATTAATAATGATGCACCCAGTTGGAGAAATAAAGTGGGTGGGACATGTTTGCATGTTTGAACTGCAAGAAAAGGGAGGGGGGCATTCTGGAATTTAAAGAACAGCAGTATGATTGTCTGGGCTTCCATACTTCAGGATCAACACTCTTCAGTGTTTTTTGAGACCATCCACACACTACACATTTTTTTCCTTTCATGACACAATGCTTTTTAATGATTTTATCAATGTTACCATGTTTTTCAAAGTCCGCATGGACATTAAAACCCTTTTAGTTTAAAAGCACAATTCTTTAAAAAACGCTTTTACTCCCCAGTTCAACAACTATTGAAAATGTTAAATAAAAAGATTGTTAATTTACATTAATCTGATTGATTATGTAAAAAAAAAACCCTGTTACAAGAATTATGGAAATACTCTCGATAATATACAATTCGTACAATCTAGGAATTTTCTTGATATCGTAGAATTTTTCATTTCTGTCAAACCCTGTACAAGGTAAGCATTTCTTTTTCTAATACACCTTAAATGAGACTGATAAAATTCTGCTCAGACATGTTCTTGCATGGAATTATACGTGATTCATTTTCACACTTGTGTCACATAGCCATTAACAACTCATCCTCCTGACAACTTTCACTCTCAATCATATTCTCAATGTCTGCACCAACAGTCCAACTGTTTGTGTGTTTTGGTGATAATTTTCCATTGCGTTGCTACTTTACATGTGCAGAATACACGGACATGTTGAATTTAACAATTTCCCATCCCATAGTCATTGCAAAACACTGTCTCAGACAGCTGTTAGAAATGAGTGTTTGTAATTTGTCAACCTGCCTTAACTACCACATGTTACATTACAATCCAGACATTTATGTATTGTTTTTGAAACTTTTTTCTTAATAGGCTAAACTTGTATTTGCAGGAATTCATGGTGAAATAACATTTTGAAAGCCTGTTGTAGCAGACTTGTTTGTTGAATTTTTGTCTTTTGTTGGAAAGAGGGTCAATGAACTTTCCATTTAAAAACCTTTTTGAATAATTATGTAAATGTGGCAGTCATTTTACTAAATCATTCAATTACCGCTAATAGTCAGTTAATCAGATGGATGTGCTGTATAAGCACATCAAGAGTGATGTTTATGTACAATGACATTTATCACAGGTTGGACACAGCTGGATGGGCAGAATTTTTAAAAAATAAAAAACAGTCACCAAAAACATAAACAGGAAGGGGGGGTTATAGTGTCTGTAAAAATTTATACCAAGATATCTCTTTTTGGGCGGCACGGTGGCGTGGTGGTTAGCACTGTCACTGCGCACCTCCAGGCCTGAGGTTCAATTCCTGCTTTGGGTCTGTGTGCGTGGAGTTTGCATGTTCTCCCTGTGCTT
>JABJVR010010353.1:0-17223 GCA_025773905.1 Chitala chitala
CTTTTAAAATAAATATAAAGGACCCTAAATATGATGCAAGACAATATTACAACATCCAGTACAGTGCAGTGTACACTACACTGTAGTACAGATCTGATCAGTGTGTGTGTGTGTGTGTGTGTGTGTGTGTGTGTGTGTGTATAAAGGGTTAGGGTTGGGATGTTCAGTTACACAACCGAAAACGGTAAATAGTTTGTGTCCTAAAGCGCCTATGCTGCTGCTGGCCGAGATGTGAAGATGCCACCCAGCCCTAACTCAAATTTACACTATCAGGAACTGCTCACCTGGTTATCCCCACAGCACGGCTGACCCGCTGCTCACCTGGTTATCCCCACAGCACGGCTGACCCGCTGCTCACCTGGTTAACCCCACAGCACGGCTGACCCGCTGCTCACCTGGTTAACCCCACAGCACGGGTGACCCGCTGCCCACCTGGTTATCCCCACAGCACCGCTGACCCGCTGCCCACCTGGTTATCCCCACAGCACCGCTGACCCGCTGCCCACCTGGTTAACCCCACCGCAAGGCTGACCCGCTGCTCACCTGGTTATCCCCACAGCACGGCTGACCCGCTGCTCACCTGGTTAACCCCACCGCACGGCTGACCCGCTGCTCACCTGGTTAATCCCACCGCACGACTGACCCGCTGCTCACCTGCCATCCGTACTGTAACACGGAGATGCGCGTAACAAGCCGCTGCACCGAACACTTGCACAGCCGGAGAGTGTAAAGCGCGCAGAGCGCGCAGCGCCCGGTGCTGCAGCGCGCACAGCTGGCCGGCCAGCCGCGAACCCAAACACGCTCCAGGTGCGCGGCCCGCGCGCGCCATACAGCGGACCGCGGACGCGCCCGCGCTTACCCGCGCGCGGCCCCTGCCCCGGCTCGCGCCTGCAGCTGCACTCCCTCCAGCGACTCTCGTCTCGAGCCCAACAGCGCACAAACACACACGGCCAGAGTTGGCTGCCTGGTGGCTCCGCTCGCCCCCAGCTCTGTGCGCTGACCTGGCAGAAGCTGCTGCAGTACTCCCCGGACGACGCCTCCGAGACCTCCCGCCGTCGGAGCTCGGCCTCCAGCCCTTGCAGCGTTGCCAGCAGGCTGTCCAGGGTGAGGAGGCTGTCGTTCGCGGCGGCCGCGGCCAGCGGCCGATTCGTCCAGCCGAGGCTCGCTTCTCCCTCCGCGTCCGCCATCTTCGCTCTCAGCCGCTGCGCGTACGCACTCGCGGCGTCACGTGACCGCGCGCGGAGGAGACCGCCTTGGGTGGCGCGCTGATGGAGGAGAAATTAAAGGGACACGAGGGTGCGCACACGCCCATCCCTTCGGCCAATGCCCGTTCCGCATACGAATTCAGGGACGGGATGCGCACAAGCAGCTCTGCACCATCCCTTAGGTGGAACAAAAAATGTGCGTTGGTGAAACTGAAAGAATTTCAGTTTATATCAACAGCAACAGTAAAGTAACTCCTTTTTTCCTATTAAATACCGGAATCCCACAGATTACTAGCTGCTACGAGGTAAACGACGTGAGAGAATTTAATGGATGAAGACAAGGCATTAACGCCCACCCACTGCATGCCCCACAAACGTAAACACTGATCATTTTATTTATTAAAAAAACACAACCTGAATCGTGTGAAAATTATTACTTCAAAACTGGAAAGCTCTAGTATCCAGATAAAGTAACTCCAGGGTAACACATTTTTAATATTCCCGTCCTTATGCAAACCCCCGCACGGTTTAAGTGCGTGTGTTGACCTTCGCACGTCGTGTGTTTGGAGTTATTCCCCAGTGCTGCGCGTTCACGACGTGCTCTGCTCATTAGCGCCCCCTGTGGTGCATTTAAGATTTAACAAACGCGACCCGGAAGAGATCACAGGAAAGGTCTCAAAACACGTGTCACGTACATGTGGAGGATTAGGTAAAAACAACTAAACAAGGTGAGCGGTCTTTGTGGTATATAGACGTGATTTTCCGATTATAATAAAACGTAAAGACAACGAAATAGTGGATTTATACATCAACTATAAATTTTGCTTTTAACAGATTTTATTTGAGGCTGTCTGTTAACAGCATCTGTGTTTTATAAGATTCGATATATTTTGTTATAATATAATAGTACATAGGATTTAAAATCGTCATGTTTTGTAAACTGTTGCGTAGGTTATGTCAGATGGTCTAGCAAACTGTAGGATAGAAGTAGTCGTGTGTTTTGTTTACAGGATGTTACATATCGCGTGTACATACGAGTGCGTATCTGAGGACACCAATCTGGAGCCGTAGTACAGTGTGTGACATTAGTACAATATTAATAACCAGTTGTAGTTTGTTATAGATTTGCAGTGGCCATGGGGAAGTCCAAACAGATTGGAAACCACAAAGGTGACAAGAAAAAGAATATTCGCAAGACGTGGAAGACGAAGCGTCGAACAAAAGACTTGGATCAGATTCACGACGACATGAAACCAGAAAACGCGAAAATACTGCTTAAACAAGAGGTGGACTATGACGTCACGGGTTGCGCGCAGCACTACTGCTTACACTGCGCGTGGGTGACACCGTGACGTACTCTTTAAATGTAAACGTTAACCCTTCTGACAGTTCTGTTGAAAGCGTTTTAAGCGTGTAATGGGTGTGTTCATTTTTCATGTGCAGGCGGTATTTTGTTGATTTGAAAACGATGAAGGAGCATTTTAAGACAAAAGTTCATAAAAGAAGGTAAGGTTTTAATGTTTACGCCTATACGTTTATGTGCACGTACACCACATATGGTGAACATGTGACTACAGAGCATGACATGCTTGATCTCATCTAGACTCAAGGAGCTGCGACTCGAGCCCTACACACAAGCTGAAGCAGAAAGAGCAGCAGGGATGGGCTCCTACATCCCCCCAAAAACAGTGGAGGTTCACACACAACCTGTCGAAGGAGGCATGGAGTGACCAAACCTGCATGTGGATGTGCGGGGACAACCAGCATGACACGCCATGGACGGCCACTCGGTGCAGTTTGGGCCTTTTACGCAGCCTCTACATGTGTGCGCTCATGGGGATGATAAGCACACGTGTGCAGAGTGATCTCAGTGCAAATAAAGATGTTTACACATCATATTAAATAATCTTCTTTGATAATACGCATGTGGACAAATTTGTTGGTACCCTTCCATTTAAGAAAGAAAAATGGACAACGGTCACCGAAATAACAAGAAGCTGATAAAAGTAATAACTTGAACACTGACTAGTGAAAATCAGACTTTGCTTTTAAATTGTGATTCAACAGAATTATTACAAAAAAGCAAACTAATGAAACTGGTCTGGACAAAAATTAATGTATACTTAACCAAATATTTTGTTGCACAACCTTCTGAGGCAGTCAGTGCTTTGTTCTTAGCCATTCTTGGCTGTTTTTAACTGAGTGTTTTGGGTCATGATCCTGTTGGAAGACCCATGAGCTGCGACCAAGACCGAACTTTCTACACTGGTCAGTACATGTTGCTCCAGAACACCTCGATAATCATTGAACCCTGCATACATTCAAGACACTCTGTATCAGATGCAGCAAAGCAGCCTCAAAACATCACCAAACCTCTTATGTTTCATGGTGGGTAGTGTTCTTTTCTTGGAAAGCATCATTTTTACGCCTGTGAACATACAGTTGATGTAACTTGCCAAAAAGCTCCAGTTTTGTGTTACATGCCCAAAGGGCATTCTCCCAGAAGCACTGTGGCTTGTCAGTATGCATTTTGGCAAATTCCAGTCTGGATTTCTGATTTCCTGTCAACAGTGGAATCCTCCTGGTTCATGTTCCTTTAATTCTACAGTTTCTCAAACAGCGACAGATAGTGCGATCCAACACCGATGCACCTGGACCTTGGAGCTCACCTTGAATCTCTTTGGAAGTTGTCCTTGGTTCATATTGTCCTTCTCTTCAATTTGACATCAGTTTTTCTCTTGTGGCCTGAATACAGTCCCATGAACCCTAAATGTCGTAATATTTGTACATGTAGTCACTGGAACATTGAACTGCTTGAGGACGGTCTTACAGCCTTTACCTTTAACATGTTTGTTGATCATTTTCTTTCTGCTCTCCTCAGATGGCTTTGCTTTGCGTGGTCCGTGTTAGTGTGGTTCGCACCATGACACCAAATGGCAGAGTGATCACTTTTCACCATTTAAATAGGCTGCCTAACTGATTACAAGATCGCGGACAGCTCTGGTGCTAATTATAGGACAAACTTTAGTTTAACATGTCAATCTTTTCTAGGGGTGCCATAATTTTTGTCCAGGCCACTTTTATTAGTTTGCTTTTTTAAATTATTCCATTGAATCACAGTTCAAAAGCAATTTCTGATTTTCATGAAATTATTTACTATTACTTTTGTCAGTGTCAAATTAGTTCAGCGACCGGTTTTCTTTTTTTAATGGAACAAATTTGTCCACATGTGTAGTTAAACAGGAAAAGTGGACTTCTATGAAGAACTGCATGGTGTTTTATAGCAGAAGTCTGGGAATCCAGGTCAGGTCAAGACATTGACCCTTAGTGGTGGGCTCAGGTTCTCTGCGTGATGGCCAGGTGCTCCTGTCTGGGTATGTGATGGCTTTGCTGCCCCACATCCAGGCCAGCTTGACTTCTTCACATTTTCCAAGGCTGTCTCGTTGGACATGTATGACATGGAGGTGCATCTGATAAACTCTTATTAAGTCAATGTCTGAATTTCTTCTATTACTAGAATACGTGAATAAGTTATTTACATATTGTAAGTCCATTGCATTTATTGAAACGTCTGTAAAATATGTAGTTATCTAAAAAGGAATTAGTACTTAATTTTGTACTGGTTGGTCACTTAAATCTTAAGTGTCTGGTCATAAGAAAAATACAGATTGTATCAGTATAGGTGATTGAGTTTCATAGCCAGTTATAAGGAATAATATTGTTTCAGCTAATTTGTAACCAATTTAAAAATGACACATTTTGATATAATTTCTGGATACGTTATGGTGAAAATAATAACGTTCCAGCTCACGGTCATAGGTTTGACTTCTATGCGAATATACCTTTTAACAAACTATAAGACAAATCCTGCGTGTCACAACATAATTGCAAATGTTTGCTAAAAGGTATTAAAACTAAGTGAGTGGTGTTGGTGGAACAAACCCGTGGGCACTGAAAATTAGGGTGCTGGGCCTTTAAGAGAGGGCGACCCTCGGATGGGGGAAAGCAGGAGAGGCAGCGCTCCTGCCATCACAGCTGTGTTTAAAGTGTGTGTGCGCTCCTGCACGGACCCAGGACAGCAGCTGGACCGAAACATCTCAAGTGCCAACGTAACATCTGCCATTTGGAGAGAGGAGAAGCAGGATCTGGCCGGCTTGGTGGTTTGTGCGCAGATTTGTGGAGGAGGATGGCCGCGGACGTGAGGAAACGGGGGGACCAGGAAAGGGAAAAAAGTGTGGTGTGTGAGGATGCACATGGGCACCAGAGTTCTCCAGGAGCTGCCCGCTTCCGATGTCTCAGTTTTCTGCCCAAATTACTCCTTTTCTTGGCTGTTCCCGTCGCTGCTATCGGATACAAGTACTACCGAGGCACGGAGCTCCTCCGACGGCACGTAAGTGTGCAGGAATCCCGGGTCTGCGGCAATGCTAGTCAGTTACACAGGCGTTACATTGTATCGCCTTTAAGCCAGACGGGCTCTTGCCCACGCTGCGTTAGCGGTGCAGCTCTCTGGGGAAACCGTTTCCTTCCGAGGTGAGTGTCAGTGCGTGGACTCCGTGCGGTACTCATCAGTTACTCTTCTGCACGAGCGTCGCTTTGACTGTTTAAAACACCGTACGTTTTCGGTGCCAACGCCGAGCGGTAGTGCCGTGTTGGGAGTAATGCGAACCGTGACACCCCAGCCTGGCCGCTGTGTTTGCTGCGGGGGTGGAGTGGGGTGGGGTGGGGTGGGGTGGGGGGGTCGCATCTCGCAGCACAAAGAGCGCGTGGGGGGGGCGCGTGCTCCCCACCCCTCTGCCATTGGCGCAGCGCTCTCACACACGCACACACCAAGTACTCCTGCAGCTGGACGGATCGCAACTTCTCAGCACCAGGGCGCACCTCTGGCAGCTCTCTTACAGTCTCCCCCCACTTTAATAAAGGAGGTACCTCAAACAGGACAAACAAATTTTTAAACAAAATGGAAAGAGTCAGGTTTAGCAGGATAAATTCCTGAATCTGCAGTTAGGTCAGGACCACGAGCTAGACTAACACAGTCATGTGAATATCCACAAGTCCGTACTTAGCTCACACTCCAGCGAACTTTCTGTCCAGTGTAAGTGCTGTGTGACCGGTGTGGCAGCGTATCTCTCTCCCAACAGGAAGCTAGTCTTCATACCCTGGGTCCAGAGGGATTGTTCCTCTTCTCCTCTTTGGACACGGACCATGACCTGTACCTCAGTCCAGAGGAGTTTAAACCCATTGCTGAGAAGCTCACAGGTTTGGGATTATTCACTGCCTCCCCCTCTTGTTTTTACCACACAAACTACAGTTTCCTGTATTTCACTCAAAGTCAAAGTGGTTTTTATTGTCATTTCAGCCATATACGGTGAGTACAGTACACAGTGAAAACGACATAACGTTCCTCTAGGACCATGGTGCTACATATAACAACATATAGCTGCACGAGATACACATATGTAAAGTTAACTAAAAAGAGACTCTAACTACATAAAGTGCACGAGTGCAAAAGGTGTGCAAACAGTGCAAATACACGCCAAGACAAAACGTACATCTCCTTATTATAAACGTATTTACTCTTCATGCCAGCATCTTTCCACATGGCCCTTTCGCCCATCATCTGTAGGTTTGTCTCCACCTGCATCCGAGTTTGAGGAGGAGCTGAATCAGGACCCGAACGGGGAGACCTTGACAGTGCTGGCCATGATGCAGCCCCTACAGATGGAGACTATGACAAAAAGCAAAGATGGCTTCCTTGGGGTAGGAGAAGACATTACAGGACACAGCCTGCAGCCAAGCACAGCATAACTTTGAATATATCTTCATTTTACGTCATTTTGTGGTTTGCTATTGAATTTTTTCCCCATACAATGCCACATTTACTAGATCTACATTTATGTCCATTAAAAAATTGTAGAAACAAAATACACAGATTAAAATATTCTGTATATTACATGTGGAGATAGTTTGAGACTTTCTTATGATTAAGTGTAAAATTGCAGGAATCTAAACAGACTTTCATTGTACACTAATGGTCAAGCTAGAGCAGAAGTAGAAGCCACAAATTCCACAGATTTCTGCATTGCCTAGCAACAGTCGAGTCCCAAGTGTGGGGACCAGAGGGGAAAATAAAGATAGTTTAGGGTCCTGAATTGTGCTGCAGCACCAGAGTGCAGCCACAAAAATGTAGATGCTCTTTTGAGAAAGCGTTTTTGTTACCAATAAAGCCTGCATCAGTAGAAAATGCGATGTACCTGGCAGATGCAAGAAGCTAGAGGACTTCCAGCAAAGCAGCGGCTGGTGTGTTCCTGCAGGTCAGTCACAGCTCCCTGAACGGGCTGCGGGCCTGGAAGACTCCGGCTGTCCCTTCATCTGTTTACTCCGCCACCCAGTTCAGGGCTTTCCTGCCCCCCAAGAACAAGCTGGACGTGGGCGACCCTTGGTGGATCATTCCCAGCGAGCTGAACATCTTCACTGGATACCTGCCTAACAACCGCTACCACCCTCCCACACCACGTGGCAAAGAGGTACCCTGTCACACAAAGATGCATTTTAATCAGAAGTTCGTCTAATACAGAAGCGCTCTTGTTATATACTGCCATGGATGTTAGTGCAGATGCTAATTCACACTCCTCATCCACAGGGGCTCATCCACACCTTGCTGAGCATGTTCCACCCCCGCCCCTTTGTCAAGTCACGGTTTGCCCCCCAGGGGGCTGTGGCTTGTATCCGAGCTGCCAGCGAATATTACTATGACATTGTCTTCAGGTGGGGGATGCCTTTTTGTTATGTTGACAAACATCAGTACTTGGCCAGGTTGTTAACCTGGTCAGCGAGAGGTCAGAGATTTGACACTGGGTCAGTGTTGCTCTTCATTTCTGCTCCTAGTGAGGTGTGCACCTCTCCCATTTCCATTCATAGCACATTCCGTTCTGTGCAGAATCCATGCAGAATTCCAGCTGAATGAAGTTCCGGACTACCCCTTCTGGTTCACGCCGGGCCAGTTTACAGGCAACATCATTCTGTCTCGGGACGCGTCACACGTGCGCGACTTCAACCTTCACGTTCCCAATGACAGGTAGGGGGCTGCTGGGCTCAGACACCGGTTACACGACATGCACCAACACTCGGAGTGGCAGCACCAGAGTAACCATGCACCAACACCGCGGGCGCTCGGAGCGGCAGCACCACAGTAACTATGCACCAACACCGCGGGCGCTCGGAGTGGCAGCACCACAGTAACCATGCACCAACACCGCCGGCACTCGGAGCGGCAGCACTATCTGACGACTTTATGACACCTGCCGTTTATTCAAGCGCTTTGAGGCACTATGTTGTGAAAGGCGCTACATAAAAATAAATTTATTTGAATTTATTCAGAAAAACACGACATTTTTACATTTTAGTGTTGATCAGGCCAGTCTTTATCACAACCACCCTTGAAAAGGAGATGTTTTTAGGAGTGTGTGTGACCGCCCCCCATCCTCCTGCTTTCTTCAGATCTCTGAACGTGGACATGGAGTGGCTGTATGGTGCGAGCGAGAGCTCCAACATGGAGGTGGACATCGGCTACCTGCCACAGGTACGTTGGCCAGCTGGCTTTCCACCTCTGGAGACATCTGTGACAACTCTTGTGTGGGCGATCACATTCAGAGTTGTTTGAGACAGAGCAGATGTGTTTTGCACTGTGTCAGTCCTTTGGAGTTGATGAAATCTCATACCTGAGGTCATGTGTGCTGTCTTTGGTCCTCAGATGGAGTTACATGCCACGGGTCCCTCTGTTCCCACATTTGTTCACGACGAAGAGGGGAATGTGATTGACAGCCGTGTAGGCGGGGCCGACGGGGACCCTATAGAGTTTGTGTTTGAAGAGATCCAGTGGCAGTCGGAGATTAGCCATGAAGAGGCAGCTCGGCGTCTTGAGGTCACCTTCTACCCCTTCAAGAAGGTCAGCATGTGCACACCACAGGCAGGACCACCTGTCAGCGGTTTTAGGCACTCTATCACAAGCTTTTCCTCGCCTCTGCCAGGTGGACTACATGCCGTTCTCTGAGGCTTTCGACAGAGCCAATGCTGAAGACAAGCTGGTGCACTCCATCTTGCTGTGGGGGGCTCTGGATGACCAGTCCTGCTGAGGTGACACACGCTTTACCACCTTCATGTCACACGGAACATGAATCTCACACTTCGCCATTTGTAGACCAGCTAAAAGATTTTGTAAACTGGTTCAAGCTAGAAGATTTAATCATTGTACCTCCTTCTCCCTCACCTGACCCACAGGTTCGGGGCGAACTCTCCGGGAGACGGTCCTGGAAAGTTCGCCCGTTCTGGCATTGCTTAACCACAGCTTCATCAGCAGCTGGTCTCTGGTCAAGGAGCTTGAGGAGCTGAAGGTCAGCAGCTCACCTGGCTGTTGGGGAACCAGGATAATGGTGGTTGGAGAAGGGCTCTGTGTTCATGCTTCACTAATTTCTGACTGGTCTTGTTTCCAGGCTGATTCCCAAAATCCCACCCTAAGCCAGTTGGCTACCCTACACCTGGAGAAGTACAACTTTCCTGTGGAGATGATCCTGGCTCTGCCTAACGGCACCGTGGTGAGTACTTGGACAGGTGGGGTTAACAGTAGTCTCTTTAAGCTCAGACTGGCGTCTGTCACATGGCAGAGTACAGGAGCCTTTTACACCTGATGATGTCTCCTTTCTACTGAATAGGTCCACCACATCAACGCTAATTTCTTCTTGGACCAGACAGCTATGAAGCCAGAGGAAGAACACTCCACATTCAGTTTCTCTGCAGGGTATGAGGACCCTTCAACCTCCACCTACATCCGCTTCCTCCAGGAGGGTTTGGAGAAAGCCAAAGATTACTACACACCATAAAACTCTGTGTGTGTGAGTGAGAGAAGGCTAGTCAACCATATTCTTTGGTATCTCCAATCCCCATATGTACCCTTATTAACTTAATTTCCAGATATTCATTTTCCAACCACGTATCTGATTTAGGATTGCAGAACAATCCAAGATGACTCTGGGGGATTTGTAGCCCCTGTAAAGGCAGCTGCCACTCAGTTCTCTCCTCTTCACACCTCTGCTGTGTAATACCACTTTTTATTTGTAAGTTACTTACCTGTGTCTGCAGTGTGGTGAAAGAAATGTGTCCATGTAACTTGGACAATGTAAGATGTGGCTTATGAGAAAAGCGCCATGCAGAATGTTCCGGATGGCCTGAGATTTGACTGGTTTTTTACTGGTTTTCTTTGGCAATCCTCCTTTTTTACAACAAAGAAAGATTTATGCCACAGAGCAGGGACTGCACTAAATACTCACGTTATTACTGCTGTTCTTTTTATAACCACGGTATAGACTTGTGCACTTAGTGATGTTATGCTCTTCCTGTGACCATTAGCTTTGCACTTTGTTCTCTGTGGGAAGAGGTTTGGTGCCCGAGTTTCCTCCATCTTTGGCGTTCTGTGAAGGCGTGGCCTGAAAGCCCTATGGGGGCGGGGCCCGGCCCGATGTCACCGCCGAAGGTGGCAGAAGCTCGAGTGCATGTTTCTCTCCCACGGAGGACATCGAGGGGACAGACGGCACGTGATGGTGCGTCTTCTCAACCCCGTGTTGCAAAACATACATCGGGTAACCGTTTGTATGGCTGTGGGTCATGGCTGAGCCAACAGAAGTGATAGCCAGCAGGTGTGTCAGGGCCAGTCACAAGGTCCCCTAACATCCACTCCAGGTGCTAATGTCACCAACACTTACACACCCCACTCTGATTGAGTGTCACACATGACTCGTGAATTGTTCACCATTAGAAAATGACATCTTTGACAAACTGGCCGTATGAAGTTGGTGTGTGTGCAGTGCCCTGATCAGAGTGCCCGGTGCCACCCGTCCAGTGCCGTGACTGCATTAAGGTCCTACCTTGAC
This sequence comes from Chitala chitala, assembly GCA_025773905.1. Classification (NCBI taxonomy): domain Eukaryota; kingdom Metazoa; phylum Chordata; class Actinopteri; order Osteoglossiformes; family Notopteridae; genus Chitala; species Chitala chitala. Next base: position 11,129 of record JABJVR010010353.1, read on the forward strand.
TGACAGACTCCGACTGGCTGTCCAGGCAGTGGCGTGGTCACCCTGTGCTTTGGGGAAGACCACCATTAAGACCTTACTGGACACCATTGACAATGCCCCAAGTTTTGCCAAAAATAAAGTGATTCCTTTTTAAAACGAGCTTTTGATATGTGTTACTGTCTGGTTTCCTGTCACATAAGGTGCACTTAACTAGAAAGAGATTAAAACTGACCATGCAGTGTTGCACAAACTTTATTTGTACTGTAATGGAGAGCACAGGTCAGACCAAGTTGTAAATGAAGGCATTAACTGTTATTTGAGATTCACTTGCACTAAGGGCATAAATCTCTCAATAAGTATATATGCCAAGTACGAAAGAACTTCATTCCGAGTTACATCTTTTAGTCTGCTGACTGTCTTTAAACTATCCTTGAAAACAATCCATTTTCAGCAATGTGGAAAAAGGCTCAGTCTTGACTTCCAGAAACTTCTCAGGTTGCCCACAAGGTCCTTGGCATTTGTGTGATGTGCGTCACATCATGGACAGACACACAGCTGCATACATAGTGAAGGTTCATCCGTTAGTCAGAGTCTCGTACTGTCACGCCGAGGCACCGTTTCTGCTAGGCCTGGGGGGCACATTAAGCAGTTTAACAAAGGGCAAGACAGATCCAAAATGTTGGGATTATTTACAGAGCTCGTGTAATCTTGGGGATTTTCCAACAACTGTTTAAAAGGGGAAGCCATGCAAAAAAAGATCCCTTTTTGAACCTGCTCTTGCATCAGCTGGCATCAGGTCCACCTTCTGTTTTGCCTCCTCCTGTTTGGTCCTGCATCTGGGGTGCTCAGCCAAAGGTCCACACCTCCAGCTCCAGAACACGGAAGTCGACTGATCCAGACAGGCAGCGGTTGTTGAAGGTGTGGCAGGACCGGCTGTGTCCCTGGTACAGCGACTCGTCCAGCCAGAGTCCAAAATGGCCACTGTGGGAATGACAGGTTACAGATGTCAGCGTAACCAAGGGAACCAGTTTCCATGCTCGTTTTCATCTCAAAAAGTCTGTGTTGCTACCATCACAAAAGCAAAGGAAAAATCTGCTGACTTTTCTACAGTCAGTGTCCCACACCAACTTTAACAACCACCTACCTTCCACCACCAATGGCAAATGAGTCAACGTCACCCTTGATGAAGAAGGAGTTTTCACCAGTCCAACTGAAATACTGAGGACGGAATAGGGAGAATGTGATACAGTGGACCGTTAGCCACCACCATCCTGGTCTTCAGATGCCCACCATCATCTTCTCTTACAGTTTTACACAATTTATACTGCTGGGCATTTTACCAAAAACTCCTTCCACTTAAACGTTTTTTCTGAAAGGTAGGATTTTCTTAGCATCAACAGAAGCACAGAGGCCTGAAAAGGCCTGTAAAGGCCTTATCTCACCTCAACGGTCGGGTGCAAGGTAAAGAGAAACGTCTCCCCTGTGCCATAGAAGGTCTCGCTGGGCCTGAGAGGGTGGGAGAGGAAGGCACCAAACACCTGCACACAACAGAGCAGCCACCCATCACCTGGGCACAGGTGCACTCAGTCAGCACCTACCTGAGTGACGGGAGAGCAGGCACGGGCCTGCTGGTTGGTACCTGGCTCTCTGTGTCCTTGATGATGAGTAGGATGGGTGAATCGCTCCCAGCAAGCTTCCTGTACAGGGAGCGGAGGCTGGCCCCGTGTTGCGACACGCTGTAGGTGAGCCGCCAGGAGCGGCCCACGGTTCGAGCTGGAAGCCTGCCAGAGATCTGTCAGCATGTAGCAGTGACATTACACACACCTACACGTTTTTAAACATGTTCCACATCTACGTTCCTGGATTTTGTATACTCTTGGTAAAACTTGGTGACGTATTTTAACATTGTATACTGAGAAAAGGAAAAGTGAAGACACGAATGTGGAGGGGAAATGTAGGGGGACAGTCCTCCCTGGGGGGGTGGAGTGAGATAACTGAGCTTCAGTGTGCTCTGCTGAAAGATGGCAGGCAGTCACAGTCCACCAGCCCAGCACGCACCCCACCCAACCTGAACACCTGTTTGTTACGGTCCGTTAACAATGCAGGAAATGAGTGTGTGTGTGTGTGTGTGTGTGAGAGCACACCAGTGTTACCTGTGCAAAAGAGCTCACCTGTCTGACATGATCAGCTCTCAGAATGCGACTCTGCTCCACAATGTCCCCCAGCCCATCTGGCTCTCTGTCCGGCGTGTGGCGCCCACCCTCTTCCACAGAGACCATCTGCACACGCCAGATATCCCATCAGCACATCCCATTCACCCTCTCAAATTCAACAATGCCTTAGGTGTACCTCTGCCCAAACTCATTTACATTTACATTTTATTTATTTAGCAGACGCCTTTGTCCAAAGCGACTTACGAGGATAATAGTACACGTGCGTGTCACAAACGAGGTCAGTCAGTACTAGAGAATCTGCTAACAGTAAGTGCTGTCCTGTCATCACAGTGCACCCGATTAGGTCTGGCAGTTGTCACACATCACTCATTTACTTTCTTGCAGTGAAATGTCACTCTTACTCACATACCCTCACACCCACGGCTCCTTTCTTGTGTACCGCCTAAGCCCGTTTAGTTCACCAATCAGTGAAGGCGGGTCTTCAAGGCCAGCCAATCAGCTGCCTCGAGACAGGATGCTTCCTGTCTATTAACAGGACTGGTTGTCATACCCCGCACTCATCTCCGGATCTCATACCTCCCACTCGTCTCCAGTCCGGCCTTCACTTTGAGGGACCTCCTGCTCGCCATTGTCCACCAGCACAAACTCCTCCTCCTCCACTTCTTCACCTCCCTCCAGGATGCACACGTCTGGTCTCCACTGACTGAGGTAGGCATACAGCTCATCTGAGCTGAGGGTTGGGGGATAAGAAGAGTGTTAGGGCGTAGCATTAGCACCTAACACCTTGCGTTTGTTGTGTTTGCACCTGAGCACACAGGGCCATCAGCCAGGTATTTCACCTTACTGAGACCTGAGGATCAGACTGTCCCCCCATGAGTCAGGCCGCAGACCCACGCACGTACACACGCACGCAGAACAAGGTCTCCTAAACTGTACCTCTCACGGGACAGGGCAAACAAGGCATCCGTCACACAGGCAGGTTTGAGAAAGCCACGATTCCTTGTCCGGGGTGGACACAGTCGCAGTCTAAGGAACATCAAACTTCCACTGTCACCAGAGCCCTGGGGTTCTGAAAATGATCACACACACAGGCAGATGCACAGACATGAATAAGTAAGTAAGCAAGCCACATGTCCTTATGGGAGCATCACTTTTGTTTTCTATGTTAGCGATGAACACAGAGGAACTCTCCTCTTGGAATGCTGTGAGCAGCTGATGTGTGTGGTGAACGGGCCACAGCAAACTGGGGTTATGGGAGCACGATGACACCTTCATCTCCTCTGATGCTTCCTCTGACACCTTCATCTCCTCTGATGCTTCCTCTGACACCTTCATCTCCTCTGATGCTCCAGGTCCTGAGCGTACCTAATGTACCCTTCTTGGCGTTGCGCCGTGTTTCCGTGTCCCCTGCTGGTGACAGCTCAGCACCGACCCCATCGCCTGCCTCGAGTCCTCCACAGCAGAAAGTGGCAGCACTGCTCAGCATCCCAGTGGGCTGCATAGCCAGCTCGACTGCAGCACCGTCCAGCTGCTTCTCAGTCTCTGCCATGTCCCGGCTCTCCTCCTCTTCTTCACAGGGCCCTCGGTTCCCCGTGACAGACTGAGGGCTGGGACCAGAGGCGGCGCTGAGGTCCGGAACAGCTACAGACGGCATCGAGAGAACGGTGTCCTCCTTGTGAGCCACAGGCCTCGGCCTCCCACGCTTGTCTCTCTGCAATTTCTTGGTCAGGTTTTTGGTCACTTTTAAGGGCGTCTCCATCCTCCTGGCTTTCAATCTACAGCAATGAGCAGGAAGGCAACAATGAGGCTCACGCAAGACAGAGGAAATGGCTCAAAACCCTGAGGACACAGAAAGCGTTCATTTGTTTTCATTTAGTTCTTTGCATTTTTTATCGTTTATGTGTTTTACTGGGTCTTTAAACAACTCGTCATGTGCTAGCAGAAGCACAACAGCAAAACGAATTGAGGCTCGTTATGAATTTAACAGACAGAACGATGCAGTAAGAACAGGCCGGAGAGGAGCAGTCACTGATCATACTCTTGTAACCGCACTACAAACCTCTGTGAGGAGGCGCTGAAGTGCACATGGGAGATGTCGGGGAGGAAGGAAACGGACTCGAGGGAGTCCACGGTGCAGGACAGCAGGTAGTCCTCACACCCGTGCTCCAGCACCAGCGACTGGGATTTGTACGGGTCGAAGAAGATCTTGTTGGGCGTCACCAGCAGGACTCCTGTCACCACACCCTGGGAGAGAGGTTGACAGATTGAGAGAACTAAGTATTAAAATGACCACGGCACACAACGCACCCACATGTAGTCCCGACACGGCACTCACCTTGCGGTCGGTGATGTAGCGACAACATAGTTTGAGGTAAGGTGAAGTGGCGGATCCTCCTTCACAACACTCAGGCGGCAGAGCCAGCAAGCAGAGCTGTCCATCAGGCATTGACACCGCCTCCACATCCTGCACAGACAACTGGGATTTGCAATGCAACACCCTGCCATTTCTTATATCACCAATGAAGTTAAAAGCTTCAATATGTAATTAAAATATGTTTTCAGAAGACAGTCTCTCAGCTGGTGTGTATTTGGTGGAAACTCCCATCTGCTTTGGGCCCCTGTGTCCCCACCCAGAGGAACACTGCACAATCAGCCAGGGTGCAGGAAAAGGCCTAGTCACAGCCCCAGCAAACGGAATCCACAGCTCTTACCAAGAGTTTATCATATTCTGCGTCCAGCGACGGGGAGGGCAGGCTCATAGGTGGCACAGGAGTAGGATCGGGCACGGGCGCAGGCACGGTAGCGGGCACAGAAGGCTCCATGTCCACCGGAGGGTCCACAACATGGGTCAGCTGGACAGACAGAGCCAAGTGAGACTGCAGGCCATCAAAGCACAGCATAAACAAGTACAAACCTTCCCTGTTCTGAGGCTCCACCCACATCTGACCCCACCACTCACATAAAGCCTGTTACTGAGTGGGTAAGTTCACACTTCAGTGGTCACTGTGCCTGGGGGAGGATGGTCAGGAGGGGACGAATACCACAGACCAACCGAAGCGAAACAGAGCAAACTGAAAGCTGCCTGTCGTGCTGCCAACTCTCCCAGAACAATGCCAGAGGAACACCCTGCACCCCCACATCCGAGACATCCGAGGGGTCAGAGTGGATGGAGGGGCTTACCCCAGTCCAGGCCAGAGGCAGTGCAAAGAAATGAGTGAGAAAGCAGAATGTCTGGAGAAGCTCCACCAGACAGTATGAAAGTTACATAACATGCCAAGATCCAGGAAAACCAGCAGAATGGTGCCTCAGAAGATGGGCGATCTGCTGGTTCTCCAGTGCTCAGGGCTGTTCTTTCCTGAGGGAATACACTCAGGCCAGTTTCAGCCAAAACCACAGCACGTACTTCCTCAAACATCTACCATAAATCTGCACAGTGGCATAAATCAGGCAAATGTCCTCATGTGTGTTGCTGTGCTGAAGAGCCTCACCTGCACCGTGGGACAGTCCAGACTCACAGGTGTCACACCACACTGGGACGCCACGCTGTAGACTGTGTCTGTGGGCCGCACCTGCAGGGGGAATCACGGTTAAAGGGCTAGACAGAAAGTTACCGTCCACAGGCCCAGCACGAAGTGAGCTGCACATCCTACAAATAAGTACTCAGGACAGATAATACAGCGAGATCCACGACCAGAGACCCGAGCTGGAAGACTCAATAATTCTCTAAAAATTAAACTAAATGCAGTGCATCATTGTAAAACTGACAACATTAGCAGTACTGATACGTTTTCAAAACCTCTTACAGTTGCAGAGTTATTTCTGAGTCTACAACATGATCTGACCTGTTAAGTGTGCACTTCCACACCATGATCTGACCTGTTAAGTGTGCACTTCCACACCATGATCTGACCTGTTAAGTGTGCACTTCCACACCATGATCTG
>JABJVR010010353.1:22484-33677 GCA_025773905.1 Chitala chitala
GCGCGGCACTGTACAGCCACTGCATGGTCAGTGTACAACCACTGCATGGTCAGTGCGCGGTACTGTACAACCACTGCATGGTCAGTGCGCGGTCACTGCATGGTCAGTGCGCGGTCACTGCATGGTCACTGCACAGTCATGTTGCGGTAGGGAACAACGATGTTTGCTTTAGGAATAGGGAGAGTAAACAGATTAATTATCGCACGTTTTACTACGTTATGTTAACGCCAAGCGTTTTTTAAAACAAACAATATATATACAGTTATTTGCAAATTAAATATTGACATTCAACAACTAACTAAGCAAGATGGTATTTTGTTATCTATTGTATTTTTTTTCCAACGCATTATTTGAAAATTCTCCGAATACAACAGGTCAAGTCAGTCCAATTCACTGGGTTTGAGCACCAGTTCCGAAACCGCCATATCCGACTATTGTAATAATTACCATTTTACAACTAGTTAAGCAACTTATGTGCGAGGCTGTAAATTACTGTGAAAAGAAAACATAACGCGTTTCCAAGTGCCAGCCTCCCCAACAAACACAAATCACGCTGCAGTACTGCTGCACCGCCGCTGGGGGCAGTAGGGAAATTTGCCGCTCTTCGTAGAGCAATGCCCGCTCTACTTGGTTTGTGGCCGTTCGCTTGCCAAAACGTCATTGGCTTTTGACCTGTCCTTTCCGGATGACTGTCCAATCAGAGGTCGGATTGTGGTGCGTGTGTTTCCCATAATGCTCGGGTCTAGGAAACGGCCCGCCCCGCTTAGGTAAAGGTGTCTCTGAGCCCCCGTACGGAGCTGCTGTTTTTGTGTAAACCGTAAATCGCGCTGCTGGACACGGGAAAGCTGTGGAACCGTACAGATGTAAGATTTACGATAGCTTTGTTCTGTATAAATATATATTTTTTTTATTTATCCCCAAAGGACCATATTGTTGCATCGAGATTAATGAGCGGCATTTATGCGAAATTTGGGGTCAAGTGGAAATCCCTGGAAATCGGCGGTCTTGCTAAGCAGTCGGCATGGTGCCGTTTACTGAGAAGTTAATTCTGAGTAGTATTTTCCTGTAATGGAAATTGTTTTGTCCAGGGATTGTTTCATTGCTATTTAAGTAACGCGGAGCCGGTTAAGGGTTTTCTTAAGCAGGACTGATAACCCCTAAACACTGTGGTTTTCCATTGTTTACTGTCTGGAAGTTTAGTCATGTCAGCTGCACTTCTTTCTCATTTACGCAGAAACGTTTCACCTTTTACCAAAAGGCTTCTTCAGTCAGACTTAAGAAGTCCAGTTGGCATGACTAAACTTCCAGATAACCTCACCTTGACGACTGACAATCTTCACAGACATTGTTTACTGTGCTAGATGTAAACCAAGTGACACTGACAGCCTCAGAGATCAAATGGTTATTAAATGCATACAGAAAAACTCATGTAATAGTTATGACGTGGGCAAAATCATCGATAGTGTAACAAATGAATAGACGCTAATACTTTCGCTTAAAAAGACTTGTCATTACAGCAGCCTGGTTTCAGTTAATACTGACTCGTGAATTTGTGTAAAATGTTATCGGGATATGTACATGTTCAGTCACGTACTTCAGTAGTAGCGAGGGTACTATGCGACCGAGAGTGTTTACAAGGGATCTGGACCCACGTTGTCATAACACCATGTTGTGCTTCCCAGATGCTGTGAAACGTTTCGCTCGCTCCTTGTGTGACCACTCCGCTCGTTTTCCGTACGGACACAACGCACTGACCCTCGCTCATCTGTTGGCATGGAAACTGACACGGTAAGAGACTTTTATCACCAACTGATAAAAAAAAATCAGTTCTGCTGTGCACTGTTTGGTTTGTGGTCGATTTTCAAACACAACTCACTCCCCAGATCATCCCAATCTGGCAGAATAAGCCCCATGGATCAACCCGCAGTGTGGTCAGGAGAATTGGGTCTACGCTGCCCCTCAGGCCTTGCCCCCGCGCTTGTTTCCAGGTAACCAGAGCCGTTTGAGAGCTGAGCGGTGAATCTTCTTTGTGGACTGTCCCAGCATCAGGATGTCGCTGTTTCTGCAGGCTCTTCCAGGGCTGCCCTCACTACACCATGTTGACGGACCCATGGTTCCCACGCTGGCCGACATCGCTTGGATTGCTGCAGACGAAGAGGAGACATACGCCAGGGTGCGGTGAGTCCTGCTTCCAAATGGAGAAGTGTCACGGTGCGCGACATGACGTAAAAAGTGTCCCAGGACTGCCACACGCACCCAAAAGGCTCCTGTTCAAACAGTCTGCAAGATTACATCAGTAGTGATGTTTGTTGTGATCCCCCCCAGGAGTGACACACGACCTCTGCGACACGAGTGGAGGCCCACCCCTCTGCTGGTGCTCCACAGAAACTCCTCTGTGCCCAACTTCCGGCGCGAAGGCAAGAAGATGGAAGGCCTGAAGAAGCCAGGCATGACGGCACTGAACCGCACCACGGCGCTGCAGGACGAGCTGAGCCGCCTGCGCGCCCAGATCGCCAAGATTGTGGCAGTGGAGTCAGGTGGGGCAGCCGCTCGCTGGTGGGACCATGCAACGCTGGACACAGACAGCAGTCCTGTGCTCACATCTCTTCTAACTGAACACCATATAAACATTTCAGTCTGTGTGCATCTGTGCTCGTTCTTGGTTTCCAGGTGATAAACGAAAACTCAGGAGTTTAATTTTTGTTTGGAAGGCAGCTCGGCTGGCGAGGTCGAGCTCATGAACCCGTGTGACTCAACTTCTTCCTTATTCTGGGACATTTTGTTGGTGAAACAGCCAGCCTGGTCAGCAGCAAACTCAGTCCTTGATGTTTTTTTCCTAGGGTCCAACCCATTTACCCCTGACCTCCTGTCACCTGACGACACCAGCGTCAGTTTCTCCATGGCCCCATTTGAAACTGCACCCTATCACCCCCCTGCTGCCTCCTTCGTAATCAGTGATGTCACAGAAGAGGAGGAGGAGGAAGAGGATGTAGAAGTTTCAGAACTGGTGCCCGATCCCCTGCCTCCTGTGTCCATGACAGCCTCAGCGACATTTGACCTGGACCGCCCTGTGATGGACTTCAGGGAAGTAGAGGAGGACACGGTTTCGTTGTCCAAGTCAACTAGTTTTGCCGATGTCACAGACATCCTGAAGGATATGAACCGCATGAAGATGAGCAAAGACAGGTGAGCGAGCTCACTGTGAAGTGTAAGGTGTGTGAAGATGAGCAGACAGGTGAGCGAGCTCGCTGTGAAGTGTAAGCTGTGTGAAGATGAGCAGACAGGTGAGCGGGCTCGCTGTGAAGTGTAAGGTGTGTGAAGATGAGCAGGCAGGTGAGCGAGCTCGCTGCCTCTGAGCTGTAAGCTGTAAACACTGTCTGCCTCACCTGTTCAGGTATAACCGTGGCTGCACCTCCCTGAGGGATGAGGATTCTGCTACCCTCATCTCTGAGGCTCTGAGAAAGAAGTTCACCTTGAGGGATGAGGACCTCTTTCTTAGGAAGTAGCACCCCCACACCCAGTGCGCCAAGCGCCTCCCAACCTCTGCATCCCCCTGAGGTGAGGCGTGGCTCTGAATGCTCCTAGTTTCTCCACCTCGTCTTGTCCCGAATCTGGTGCGCCATGCTTGGTTTGCAGCAGACTAAATGGGAGCAGAAGGCAGTAATTAGTGGCTATTTATATTTACATATTTATGTAGGTTGGGATATAAAGCAGAATTTAGACGTTCTTGAAATGCAGAGCTACCTCAAACATGAATAGGACTTGCACTTGTAGACACACCTTTACATGTTACCATGCCAACACCTGCAGTCTTCCCTTTTGTTGCTCCTGATGCCACTGCCCTGGTGACACACTTATGTTCTTTCCTTCCCTCTGTTGCTAGGCTTGTCCCTGTGGACCACGTTACCTTGGAGACTCCAGTCTGTGCCCTGGACCCCCTGGGGCAGCATGGCACCCCCTAACCACTGCAAACGCTTCCCTTTAACTCGCCCATGTAAACTTGTTTTGGGAACATTTATAAAGTCATCCCAAAGTGGGACCCATTCAGAGCATCATCCCATGACGTCAGTTCTTGTATGTTTTGAGGGTGGATGGGGTCGTGTCTGTACCATTTCACACCTGACAGTCTACTTCACATTGCTCAGTTTCGACCCAGGATTTGGATGTACAGCTGCCTGTGTGTCCATGCGTTTGTGCGTGGGAGTGTGCATGCTAGATTATGCTCTGACGACGTTAAAATGTGAAAAGGCCAAAAATGAACAAGTGTCCCACTTTTGACTTTTTGATGTACACATTCTTTATGGTTTCAGTATTTGTTGGCTTCGACAGGCTTGTTAAGGTAGTTAACGGAGCAGTTAAATACTGCCATTCCTTCCTCTGCTTGCTACTGGATATTGATGAACTGTAACTTATCATTTGTGTTCTTGATGCGTTGTCAGAGACTGTTTAAACATGAGGGGTCACGGCGTGTTTAACAGCTCCTGTAGGGTGCACGTTTACCTTTAGGGCTGTATCCACTCTGCTGTTTGCTGATGGCACGAAGGACCTCCGTCCCCCCTCCCAGCCTGTCAGGACCTACAGGAAGAGGTGACTTTGTATCCCAGAGAAATAGGCTGGCTCAGTCCTGCTTGACCTCTGCCCCCCCTCGCCTGTAAACCAGTGACCACCCTATGCGGTCACAGCACCGATCAGCCAATGACACGCCACTGCTTGTCCTTTGCACTCAAGCCCCTCCCCCTCTTTAAGGACAACAGCTGCCTCCAGCAGGGACCCTCCACTGCAGGCTTGTGTTTTATACTAGGACTGTTATTTTTACTAGCAGTACTGCTGTTACTGTGTGTGCATAGCTGCCTGGCCTCTAGCTGAACAGCTTGTGTCAGAAGCGTTTTTGTGATGAATTGTGTAATTTTTCCATTTTTCCAGGGCTCCTGTTGGCTCATGTGCCCTCCTGTCGTCGGGGGGGGGGGGCAGTGTCAGGCTGTAGCCTGAGATGGCACGTCCCTGTCCTCGCCCGTCTGCCTTGCTCCTCCCGCTTTGCCTTTTGTATGAATGTTGGTGCGCATGTCCATCTGCGCTGCCAACCTCCTGCTTCTTCTGCCCATTCTGCGGTGCCTGCGTCCCGTCACCCCACCTTCAGCTCACGAGATTCGCGCTCCTGTCTAGACGTTTGCTTTGATTCTTGTAGGAATTACAGCAAGCTCTGCCACTAATGAGTGAAAGACGTGGGCGTGGTGTGTCGGGGGTGGGGATCAGCAGTTTGGCAGAACAGACCATAATCTCTTTGTAGGTCTTGCATTTCAATGAGAATAAACAGGTTGAACTCTGCACACTTCATAATCGTTGCCTTGATTGAAAATTGAAGAACACTGCAAGAGCACTGGCTTTGTAAAAACAAACATCTGCAGTTTGTGCTTTTTAAGAACGCAATGCGTAACTTTGCCATGTTTATCATAATGCAAATGTGATTGTGGTGGTGTGTCACCATGGTGATTCTACACACTCACGGACTGGACTGCACGAGCTGGACACACCCTTACAATGACATGCAATTTCATAGTGTACGTTCTCCCCACACCGGTCGGTTAAGCAGGTTTAACCAGTAAAACCCAGTTCTAACTATACTATAGGTAACTAAACTACACCATGCACGGTTGTAAATGCACCGTTTTCATATTTTAGCGCTGAAAAATAAACGTTTCACACATCCCTACGCTTTGGAGTGAAGGAATCAACGTGAATTGTAATACCAATAACCGCCACAAGAGAGCAGGAGTGCGCCGTTTTGGTATACTACAAAGGTACTGGAGTAATTAATCTCTTCGTAGATACCGTTACATTACCGGTACGTTACATCGGGACTTACTGGAGATTTAACAAGCGGAGATGGGCTTCACTGGGGGCTACACACACTTTACACTGGGGCATCATCAAATCTGAACAGCTAACTGAAAGCTGTACCCTGACAGTCACCATCCATCCCTAAGTTGCTGCAGAACTCAAACAGGTCCAGACTCCTGCGACTCCACAGTGAGGCTGGACTTCCTGTCATGCATCTGCCAACACCTGTGTTAACTTAAACCGTGAAAGGTTCTCTCTTCCTCTGCTGTGCCTTGTGTTAAGTGAAACACCTGCTGAACACGTGTAGTTGTGTTAAGTGAAACATCTGCTGAACACGTGTGTAGTCCTTGCCACTTTTTTTTTAAGAACACCATTTCTTGCGTATATAATTTTTAACGTTTAAACATTCCCCAGTGTTTTTACACACGATCTGCCACATGTCTGACTCCTACCTGTGGAAGATGGAAACTGCTGTAGAGTTTCTGGTTAGCCTCATTCCACACTAAGGCGTCAGGGTTGATCCAGGCCACACCCCCCAAACCACCAGCAGCTCCAAAGCTATTTCCACACAAGTCCTTGGCCTACTTAGCTATGGTTCACATCCACAGAAGAGGCGGTCCGGCCTTATTTTCAGCACCAAGCTCTCTCAGTGGAGAGCTCATCTCGAAGAGTTCTCATGTTGCCTTGGTGAAGCTATAAATACGCACATCAAGGTGACTCTGAGATGGTCTTCGTAATCGAAGACGTATTAAACACGTCTAGGCACCTCTAGTGACCTGAAGTTAGCACAGCACTTGGGAGAAGTTCCTGGAGCTTGATGAACCAGGAGAACGTCAGAAAGGCATGGATGACTGAGCAGATCAAACTCAGATGCCAGGTCAGTGTGTTCTGTTGGCTGGAGTTACATTCCACCAGTGAGGCTGCTGGTGTAACACTGAGACATGCACCTGGGTCACAGTGCCAGACACCCTGCTGGGTATCAGCAGAAAGAAACAGCCAGACAGACAAGATTGGGGTGGCACCCTGTTCACCCCGCCACGAGTTCAGCCCGTGCATGGCAGCGCTGACGAGACTTCACCCCGTACCACTCACCATGCACGATGATGACGATGATAATGAAGCACTGCACCACGCATGATGTTTTACTGGCTTTTACATGCTGTGCCCTCACACACACGCAGCTGACAGCACGGGTCCTGGGAACGGTGAAGCCCTTGACTGGGAGCACTGCTGACGTTAAACGGTAAAGAGCAAAAGCACAATTTAATGCCCCCGAAATGGATGAATACTCATTTGTCTATTTATAATGCAGTATTTTTGATGCCGTAGGTGTCCCGATTTAGCTAACGGCTTTGTCTACGGCTGTCTGATCATAATTAACTGCTGCCGAAATTATTTTTCATTCAAATTGTGACAACACGCATGACGGAAGCACAAGGGAGGCTGTTTTGTGGTAAACTGCGATTTGTGCCAAGCTCTGTGCCCCGTTGTACTTTCTCACTCCAGTCGTGTTTATCTTCAGCTTCCTCTGTGATAAAGAGGAACAGCATGGTGGTTTCAGCATATTTTCTGCACTGTAGTTCTGTACGACTTGGTGGCGTGGTGGTTAGCACTGTCACCTTGCACCACCAGGGCTAGGGTGCCAGTCCTGCCTTGGGTCTGTGTGCGTGGAGTTTGCATGTTCTCCCCGTGCTTGGTGGGTTTTCTCTGGGTTCTCCAGTTTCCTCCCACAGTCCAAAGATATGCGGGTTAGGTTAATTGGCGTTTCCAAATTGCCGTGTCTGTGTGTCCAACACAGGTGGTGCGACACATCAGTTGGTAATCCTTCGGTGGCGGTGTCTCTGCCATCCAGCGGACCCTGCACTTTGTGCGTGACTAATGCTAGGCAGTAGTTCTGTACTACTTTAATTTTCATCACCTTATTCATACAGGTATGGTACGTTTTCATGCTGCTTGAAGTGTCGAGGTCTGTAGTTGGACCTCTCTCAGTCCTGGACACAACAGACAACAGGAACTCGCTCTACAGTTTACAAAGAGAGAAGGTGAGCCAGCGCACTGGGAGAGACAGCGAAGACGATGATGGAAAATGAGAACACAGAGGCGGCAGAGTTACGCTGCCCACAGGGCAAAATGGTGACCATAACATTCAGAGCGCGAGGCTGTTCCAGTTCAGGGAAACAGACTCCAGATGGGCATCTTCCCTGTGCTCTCGTGTTGCCATATTCTGATACGTGCTGCTTCTGGCAGAACCAGCATGGACACATTTTGTTGCAGACTGTGGTCATTTCAAAGATGCTGGAAGGGCCGGGGGGAATTTGTTTGCATGACTTTGCTGTCTGTTTGGGTCCAGTGAAACAGTTTGAAATGTCCTCTTAAAGCAGACCCTTCTCTCTCACTTATGGGGACAGTGAGGGATTTACAAAATAAATGCCAGCCAGGTTTTAGGTAAACACACCTCCCACTTGGCAGAAAACGTTCTGAAGTGGGTTTTAGCAGCCCAGAGAGGGGACCAACTGTGTGGTGAGGGGGTGGGATTTAAACAGCCACACACTGTAAAGGAAATAAAATCCAGTTCACTGGCATGGTACTCTAATCCATAACGTAACACCAAAAAACGCAAGTGCAGAAAAGCGTTTATCGGCCACTTGGTACATGGCAGTTCGTGACGGGAAAGTGCAGTTTGACTGGTGCACTGAACATAGCCAAACAGCCCGTCTACAGGACGTTACCCGTTTCCACTTGGACATGAAGGATTCTCCCATTTTCAGCCGTAAGATGTACTTTAAATGTTTGTGTTAGGGAGGCAGTTTGATCTATTTGGTGGCAGAATTTCAATTTTCACAGACACAGTTTTAAAAAATTTCTTCCATCAAAAAACTTTGGATGGATTGTGGTGTGGAGGGGGAGGGGGAGGAGGGTCACCCAGAAGAAAGGAGAACCACGGGGCAGCTGCGTCACCTGCACTCCCGCCTCAGCCACGGCACAGCTGCGTCACCTGCACTCCCGCCTCAGCCACGGCACAGATGCGTCACCTGCACTCCTGCCACCCCCGTATGTTGGCACATGGGAGATGTCTGTGGAAAACAAAGCCATTTTCAGGCCCCCTCAGTGTTGCACATTCTACCTAATTGGTCCAATTAATTAAAACAGCCTCCTTTGTGCTTGTCTTGAAAAGGATGTCCCCCACCTTTAAGCTTTGTGTAGTAACTGGTTGTCATGACACTTCTAACACTCTTGATCCTCCCATGCAGCTGCACTGGTAAATTTCCAGAAAAATCTTTTACTGCATCAAAACTTGTGTAACGAGGAGTCCAGTGCCAGCATGTCCAACCTTACATCGGTCCTCTCTCCATATTCCAATATCACACAGCTAAATATGAAGATGACATTTAAACAGGAGAAGAGATTTTGTCTTAAGGGCTACTTAAATTCAACGAGACCCTTTATTCCTCCCCCTGCTTTAAAGGTGATGTAAATAAAACAGAAACCAATAACGCAGTTTGAACTCCGCCCTTCGAAGACACTGTTGCTTGTGAGGAGATGCTGTTCTGTCAGCACGGCTGATAGCGAACACCACTTCACGTAAGCGTGCGTCTTCATTAGCTGTCTCTTGAATCCGTTCCGAGCTGCCTTGCAAGTTGAGGACTTGCCTGACTGCCGTTATGTAGCAAACCTCGAGTTCTCATGACTAATTAACCATTATTTATCTTTGAATCACATTTCTCCAACAGACAGGTGCTGCCTCTCTCTTCTTGTCAGTTGTGTTTACAGAGACGTCTGAGGAGGAGGAACCGAAACTGGTGTAACCAAAGAGCTGGCATCTCTCTGCAATATTACTAAAGTACTGTCACGCAAGTCAGCCGCTGGCAAAAATGCAATAAAGGGTTTTTTAATCAATTGTTTATAGACATTGCATATTTTACAAGCCAGCAGATCTTTTGAGGAAATGCATGAGTGAAATTCACAAACAACTGGATCTCGATGGGGGGGGTTAGCTGGACTGTTAACGCCTGTTAGGACGTGATGCAGCCCACTGTACACGCTCACCCAGTAACAGCAAAAGAAAAGGATTAACCAGCTGATCAACCTCCGGAGAGGGAAACATAACCCACCCACCACTACCCCAATTTATTCAGGCGGATTTACGCAATTTCATCCTGACGTAGAAGCCAGAAATAACGCCATCTGCAATATTGTCTGTGCCTATAGAAGGCGTGACTTGTGAGAAAGCGGCAGCCGGAGCAGATCTTCAGCTGTGAAGGCATTGTTAATTACACAGCTCCTGGGCATCCGTGCAGGTCCACCACTCCTCTCAGCCTTCATCATTCACTCCTCATCATCTGTCATTCACTTCTCACCTGTCGGGCTAACCTAAACATGCACGCGGCTTTTGTAATCTCAACAACACAGGGACGTGGCTGTAAAAACGGCTTTTGTGTAAACCACACTGCTGAGAAGTTTTCCATGTCCAAAAAAATAAACGAATAGCTGTTACGCTGCGTGACGCGAGTGGCTTTTCACTTTCCAGTTTGTTTATTTTTTATATAGCACCTCTCACAGCGTTTCAGGTTCCCCACTGATCTGACGCTCAACACCACCATATGCTGCGACAGATCTGTCAGCATACCCACAATCTTCTAGAACCTTCTCCTGTATCCTCACAACAATGAAACCATCAGCCACAAGGCAGACCCAAGAGCCTAACACCTAATTCAAGCCAGTTATATAGATGCACACCTCTCTGCACTTCGCTCAAGGGTACAACAGCAGAACCTTTTGCTGCCGTGGACTTTGGGAGTCACCTCAGCCAGAAGCATCTGAGCACATGCTGCTGCTAGGCCTTGTGGGAATGGCAGTGAGATCACACCCTCCGATACATTATGGTACATGACTGGCTGAAAGGATTGAGGGGCAGGTCTGAGTGCTGTGTTGCATTGTGGGTAATACAGTCTGTTCTGTTTTTATATGGCATGGTCAGTGCACTGTCCTGCTACCTATAAGGTACAAAATCTGCTTTTCAAAACTATCTGACTTGGTTAATTTGTTATAACTCAACTTGAATTTCACGTAAATCATAGATTTACAGCCACTTAATCACTTTGGGAAACATCCACCTGTGGGACAACATCAACAGGACACCTAGTGGACCCAGTCCTTCTCAGTGAGAGTTCACCCATGTCCAGCAGGGGAAAACAAGCCTTTTCCTCACCATGGGGCTTCAAATTCAACAAGGTTCTCTTGGTAACACCGATCCACAGCACCAGTAATGTGTGGCAAGGCAACACAACGCCCTGACGACCTGCTCTCTGTGCAACACAACGCCCTGACGACCTGCTCTCTGTGCAACACAACGCC
>JABJVR010010353.1:35033-45592 GCA_025773905.1 Chitala chitala
AGGCTGAACAGCTGGTCAAGACTTGGACACGGTGTCTTCTGGTGTTCAGGCTGAACAGCTGGTCAAGACTTGGACACAGTGTCTTCTGGTGTTCAGGCTGAACAGCTGCCTGCCACACTTTGACTTTAAGGTAAATGTGATGCTCATAATCCACTTTGGTTAGCTGAGCTAGAAAGAGACTGGTGTCGCCGTGTTCACTCTGCAGCTGTGTGTGTGTGTGTGTGTGTGTGTGTGTGTGTGAGATTATGATTCTGACACAAGTAACTGACATTGTACTAAAGAAAACCGAATTCTCCAGTCTGACGCTGGCTGAAGTGAACATATTCCACAGAGCCCTAAAGCTGCTGATACATTTCTGTGTGTTTGTAGAAGAACAGCCCTAAATAAGTGACCATTTGTCTTGTATACAAGAAGGGATGTTCAGTTTCATGAGATGAGATTCATGAGACACAATGTCAGTTTGGACTTCACCTGGGCCCATTACGAAAAACGGTCCAGTTTAAACATTACTATCCCTACAAAAGTAGTGTGAGAAACCGCTTCAAGACCAAAACCTACAGACAACAAAGGAACAAAGTTGGGTTTTGCTTATGGAGCACAATCACACGGAGTGTGGAAGGCAGGGCAGCAAAACCAACAGCAAGCAAGGCTTCAGCAGTGAGGAAACTCGTCAAATAGTCAGGAGGAACACGAAAATGCAAACACATCCAGCTGGTCCACAGGATCTGCTCAAACACTGGAGCGTGTTCCCAGCTCAGACACTCCAGAAATACAGGAAGAAGCAGAGACGAGAGGTGTAAAAGCGGCCAAGACCTGAGGGCCGTAGCGTCGCACATCACTCAACACGATTTAAAGTCAGCCAAAACAAAGTGAAAACGTTCACCAACTCAGCTGTGGACTTCAGCTTTCACCATAACACGTGTTCATGTACTTTCTCATACTTCCATCGATATGAAAGCTGTAATATGTTGTAAAAGCTATAATGTCAGCACAGGACTCAGACCACGTGTCCTCACCTTTCCCAACACTACAGCACATGCGCCAACAGCCAAACCAAGTGGACTGACCCAGCATGTTGTTTTAATCAACACAAAAGCACCTGGCACACTTAACATCAGTAACCAGGGCTTTTAAACAGCGTGCCTTGCAGAAAGCAATATTAGTGGGTTGCATAATAAAACTTCTCTCACTCCACACCGGCCAATGCAATGTTTTTTTCACTGCGTTAAAGCAGTTGGCTGAGACACAGGATGCCTGATTTAATTGGCTGGGGTGGGGGGGGGTTGTTTGTATTTTTGATAAAACAGTCCACCAGAACTCAGACATAAAAGACAAAAGACAGATGTGGCTGCTGACCTATCAGGAAAGAGAAAGCAAAGTGATGTGTGTGAAGCACCCCTGTTCTCCTTCAGACCTCTGCTGAGTCACTGCTATTCAACTAGTGTGACTCCTCCTGTATGATGAGCCCCCTGATCCTCAGTCAAGGTACCTCCTCGTGTCATGAACGCCCTTATCTTCAGCCAAGGTACCTCCTCTTGTGTGATAAGTCTCCTTATCCTCAGCCAAGGCACCTCCTCTTGTGTGATGAGTGTCCCTATCCCCAGCCAAGGCACCTCCTCTTGTGTGATGAGTGTCCCTATCCTCAGCCAAGGCACCTCCTCTTGTGTGATGAGTGTCCTTATCCTCAGCCAAGGCACCTCCTCTTGTGTGATGAGTCTCCTTATCCTCAGCCAAGGCACCTCCTCTTGTGTGATGAGTCTCCTTATCCTCAGCCAAGGCACCTCCCCATGTGTGATGAGTTTCCTTATCCTCAGCCAAGGCACCTCCTCTTGTGTGATGAGTGTCCTTATCCTCAGCCAAGGCACCTCCTCTTGTGTGATGAGTCTCCTTATCCTCAGCCAAGGCACCTCCTCTTGTGTGATGAGTCTCCTTATCCTCAGCCAAGGCACCTCCTCTTGTGTGATCAACCCCTTTACCCACAGCCAGTGTTTAATATTAAATAATGTAGCCCCCGTTCTCTCTCCTCAGAAAAAGATGCAAATTAACCTTTAAATAACAGTTTACTGTACGGTCACCGTTAGCGTGTAGAGAAAAGCCCTTCCTAAGTCGACAGAGTACCACGTGTGAGCATTTGCCAAGATGTTCTCATAACGCTGTTTGTAAATGTATGTTAATTGGACGTTAAGATTTTACAGTTTATCATGCATAAAAATACTATTCTAAATATTACATAATTGAGCCTCTTGGAAATAACGCAATGGAACGACATTTATCAAGGACCTAAACGAACAAAGACGGGGTCAGACGTAACAGCATGTCATAAACACGCAGGAGAGGAGACAGGAGTGTTAGATGCATTAACAGACTCACCTGCATATTAACTGGATTGTTTCAGACATTGTCCTCAAGCTCCTGTCCTCAGTCCACAAGCGCTGCCGAAAACCCCCGCTGTCAACCAAAATTGTGTCACATGTCCCGTACAATGACGTGCTTTGAGACTTGATTTGCTGATAACAAATATGGTAAAGATAGCGCAACTCTTTCAGCGCTTTTGCACACATTTCATAATTAATTGTTTGTTTTTCAAACGGACTTTTCACTCCAACATGAAATGTCAAAATGTCATTCACTAAACAGTCACGCTCGTGGTGTGTTCCCGTATTTTGCATTTAAAAGCCCCGAAAATACTATTAGTTAACCACTGATTACACTGAAATTTAAATGGTCGCATTTGCCTTATATCACACCTCCACTGAATGCCTTGAAATCGTGGTTCTAACAGAAACCCCCACATTTCCCTGGGATCAGTCGTGAGCCTAGTGGAGGTGCAGTAGTACTCCTAATTAATGATGTTTTACCTCTGCCTACCACAGACCTGCCGTAAAATCGGCTGGAATGATGTGTGCCACATAAAAGCGCAGTTAAAACTGGAACACAAGAATGAAGACCTGTAACAGCGCGTGCCGGGTGTGGGTTTGCGTTGGGTGTGGGGCCTGCGGTCTGTGGATGGTCTTTCGTTTGGTGAATCGGGATGGGAATTCCGTGAGATGCGCTCACCTGTCACAGCACCAGCGCTGCTCCTTTCTCTGACTAATGCAAAACGTTATGGAATAAAAACAGGCTGGAAAACCTTAATCCCAGGTGGCACTACACAACATTCCACTATTTACAGTTAAATGAGCACAAGGTGAAGGGCGGTCCACCTCCACCAGGCTCCACCTCCACCTCCACCAGGCTCCACCTCCACCTCCACAAAAGCCATCAGACACGCACACGCCCACGCGTGCCCAAACAAAGTGACTGTCGCTCCAGCACACCGCCCGCTCCAGCTGCGCTGCTCTCCATTCGTCTGCCCCGTCTTTCTGCAGATATACCGATCAGTTTGTCCTTCATGCCGGAGAAAGACACGAAAAGTTACAATGCCTGGTAAATTATTATGAAGAGGCTGTGTTTTCACCCGACCATTTAAAGAGAACTGAACACATTTGTGATAAAGTTATTTTTGCCACTTTGACGTTGCTGGATTACTGTTCTCCTCAAGCAACATCTACACGACCAAACACGAGCGCGTCCGTGAGCTGTCTGGGACCGGGACAGGGTGGCTGAACGGGTCACCTGACCGGGGCGCCGGACACCCAAGCGCGTCCGTCCGGTGTTGTCCTCTCTCAGTCTCGGAACATGATTCCACCGGCGAACGTGATCCAGGTTGACAGCATGGGTAGAGAGAACGAAAGGGGGAGAAAAGAGATTCCTCAGTCCCCCTCCTCAAGCATCGGACACCAGGAGTCAAAGGTAGCAGGACTCGGTCTCGGTGTCGGTCTCGGTTTGGTGCGTCTCCGTTATGATTCTCTTTGGGTTAGATGCGTCAAACTCGCTCTTACGCGTCATGCGTTTACTTGGTGCAGGACACACACACACGTGTCTCTGGAAATTCTTCTAGCACAACAGGTAGAAAATAAGAATATCATCAAAATGTCCGTAAAATCTTACTTGTTAAATGTATTGATCCGGTGACTCGAGCAGCTGGTCCTGAATTTCAGATGCTGTTTGTCACAAGGGCAGCATCAACGGGCTGGAAACGAGCCTCCACATCTGTCGATTTGCCCTAGATTGACATTAAGTTACTTTTAAAAATGTTTCCGTTCTGCTTTATAATGTATTTGAAGAGTCCTTGTACCTGTACCTACAGGAGCCTTAACGTTTGACTACGTACAGAATTAAATAATTTCCTACTGAATGTGGAATTGGGATTTCACGGTGCGTAAAGTCCACCCTGAGCTGGAATTTGATTATAACATCCAACTACAGAAATATGAATGTAAATAGTTAGCTGACCCATACACACAATCACAGGGTGTTCACGTATCGTGGCCAGCGTGGGGGCGCAGTGTGCATATGTGTATTACTGACACTCTGTGCACTTTTCTAATAAATATTTGTAGGTCATTTGTAGCACTGACTGTTAGTACTGAATAAGAGATTGGGTGTTGCAGTGTTTCTGTTTTAACACCTTTCATAGGCAGGTCTTGTATAAAGCTACTTTTAAAAAACCACCTGCTTTCTATGTTCCTTTTATCTTCTTTATATTTCTCAGTAATACATCAGTGATCTCTGCTGAGCAACACCCTTGTTGTTCGCCAGGTCCTATCTAAGTTTTCTCGTTTTATATGAGGCCTGTGGTAAAGTTGATTGGTTGGTGTTTTAATGTTAAATGACACATCATGGCTGGTATAAGCCATTATTAAAATGTTTCCACTGAGACAAACTAATGTTGAACTGATGGGGTTCAGGCTATGAAACTCTCCTAGTACATGAACTCAAGCACAGGTACACGGACGGAGCGGATGAGCTCAAAACGGAGTGTTTTCTTGGTGAGGGTGCTTCAGAACACTCCTGTTAGTCTCCTGGTATTCATTTTGGAAAACACTTGAGTGTCTGCATTGTGGTGCGCTCCCGAAAAGTTACTCATACGCAGACAGCTGAAGACCATGAGGATGAGCAGTTGCACATGAAGAAGAACATAAACCCACACGTGTGTGAGCTCACACACACACACACACATGTACAGACACACAGACATACACACACACACACACACACACACACACACATACACATAGACAGACACACACACACACACACACACACACACACAAACACACACACACAGGCTGTGTTGAAGAGGCTGCACCATGGTTACCTCGTGACTGCCCAAATGCGCCTGTGCACTTTATAGGTCACAGGGGGTAGTGTTGAGTTGTGCCTGATACTGAATCCCGACGTGTGTCAGTCTGGACCTCGGTCAGTAAGGGAGCTCTGTGCTTGTATGCACAGTGAGAACTGTCTGACATTATCTCTTTTAAGCTGTTTTTCCTCTTTTAAAATGCCTAAAACATTTAAAATAATGTATTTGCATGAACATAATGTTCCCCTATTTGTGTAGTACGTGAAAGGTGGTTTCATCTCTCCCAGACAGTAAACCTTCCCATGTTAGTTGTGCTGTGGACACGAGGTGTCCACACGACCAGGGTGAATGGAGTAATGTCCCATAGATGCTCTCTTCCTTCCTGTTATAGTGGTGTAGAGATTAAAGATTTTTAAATAAATCACATATTACTGCAGGTTTTTCTGCAGTACAAATAAGATGATTACAGATGTAGCAGTCATTTGAGGTGTGTACAGTCAAACCAGAGGAAGACATGTTTGTCTTCATTGTCTTCATTATCTTCATTATCTTCACTGGTGATGCTGGTCTGCTTCACAAATGCTATTCACACCCCTAACTTTGAAACTTTGATCATTCTTTAGAAGTATTTTTCCCATAGCCTTATATATGTTATATATGTAAGACCTTGGTAAGTGTCCTAACTGATAAGACTACTAAAGGTTTACGTTAAGGCTTGCATCAGCCTGTTTAGTTGATACATTATGAGACTGTGTTAAGGCCTGCGTCAGTATGTTTAATTGATGTATTATGAGAGTGTGTTGCGGTCTAGGCCTGTGTTCTGTGCCTGTGCCATATTTTATGTGAATATGGTGTTGCCACCTGAGTACTGAGCACATGTTTATCTGGCCATTGCTTGGCCTCAGCATCCAGACCTACTGGGAATGTCAGCCAAATGGATCATGCAGACTGAAGACACAGTGTTCAGGAAGGGGGTTACTCTAAGTGTACTTCACACTTCTGCCAGACGTGGGTGGCAGGGAGGTCTCCATGGAAGTGATAAACAACTGTAAACAACAGGAAAACACAGATAAATAAATCACAGGGCCTAAGAAACAGCAGCATGGGGCTTGGACATGCGAGTTGTTAGCTTTCCCTCTGCCTTCATCATGCTGCGTTTTCTCATTCTGTCAAAATGTTTCAGCTGCTCTTAAGATTCAGATCCAGAGTGATTAGATCACAAGTGTCATTAAGTTGTGCAGCACCTGAGTGTTCGGACACCTTTCTCACACCAGCGACAGGTGGCTGCGAAGGGGGCTTTGGCAAGGCATAATGGACTGTTTACAAAATGCAACATAACTGTCTAATACCTCCCCCTGCCACACACACACACACACACACACACACACACACACGTCTCGAGACCCTATTCCAGCCTCACTGATGAGAAGTAACTAAATACCAATTAATATATTTGGGGATGAAACACAAAAGCACACGTGTGTAATTCAATAAAAACTTAATTTTCCTTTTAAATGATTATATAACTTAGATCCCCTAAGCCTGTGGTCATATATGAGTTTGGCTAAATTGTCAGTGATTGACTGGACCTCTCCGCCTCTGCAGGTGGTGCATCGTGGTCTTAGACATGGTGGGTGCAGCGATATATCCTTTGTTAGATGAGGTACATGACGTTAGCAGTCAGTAGACAGGCAGCCATCGCTCTGCTTACCCATTCTGTTTGTCTCATGTGCTGGAAGGATCGACAGGCTGTGTTACAGCAAAACACATTTGTGAGGGTGTCTGCCCATGTGATCCTGCACTCCTGCTGCAGGGGGAGGGGAGGGGGGCCGCCTGCTCACAGCAGGACGTTATGGTTACTGTCACAGAGCAAAGTACGAGCAACAATTTGATAGACCCATTAGAACTACTCACCTGTCAGTCCTATTCTGGCACGAGACATTATGAAGTTAACTGTGCCCTCGCTTGCAAACCAGACCCCCTCATAGGTGGATGGGGTTACCGTGGCTGCAGTTACCGTGACAGTACAGAGATGTTTGAGCACTGGTGTATAGATCCTGGGAGGAGATACCAGCCACTTTCAGGTCTGCTCGGTGGGGATCACGCCAGCAGCTGCACACTGTTACTGCACACCACAGTCTTAACACACATCCTCTGTGTCTGCCTACATACTGTTACTGCACACCACAGCCTTAACACACATCCTCTGTGTCTGCCTACATACTGTTACTGTACACCACAGCCTTAACATGCCTCCTCTGTGTCTGCCTACACACTGTTACTTTACACCACAGCCTTAACACACATCCTCTGTGTCTGCCTACACACTGTTATTGTACATCACAGCCTTAACACACCTCCTCTGTCTGCCTACATACTGTTACTGTACACCACAGCCTTAACACACATCCTCTGTGTCTGCCTACACAGTGTTAGTGTACATCACAGCCTTAACACGCATCCTCTGTCTCTGCCTACACACTGTTACTGTAGACCACAGCCTTAACACGCATCCTCTGTCTCTGCCTACACACTGTTACTGTATACCACAGCCTTAACACACCTCCTCTGTCTGCCTACACACTGTTACTGTACATCACAGCCTTAACACACCTCCTTTGTCTCTGCCTACACACTGTTACTGTATACCACAGCCTTAACACACCTCCTCTCTCTGCCTACACACTGTTACTGTACATCACAGCCTTAACACACCTCCTCTGTCTGCCTACATACTGTTACTGTACACTACAGCCTTAACACACATTCTCTGTGTCTGCCTACACAGTGTTACTGTACATCACAGCCTTAACATGCATCCTCTGTGTCTGCCTACACACTGTTACTGCACACCACAGCCTTAACACACATCCTCTGTGTCTGCCTACATACTGTTACTGTACACCACAGCCTTAACATGCCTCCTCTGTGTCTGCCTACACACTGTTACTTTACACCACAGCCTTAACACACATCCTCTGTGTCTGCCTACACACTGTTATTGTACATCACAGCCTTAACACACCTCCTCTGTCTGCCTACATACTATTACTGTACACCACAGCCTTAACACACATCCTCTGTGTCTGCCTACACAGTGTTAGTGTACATCACAGCCTTAACATGCATCCTCTGTGTCTGCTTACACACTGTTATTGTACATCACAGCCTTAACATGCATCCTCTGTCTCTGCCTACACACTGTTACTGTATACCACAGCCTTAACACGCATCCTCTGTCTCTGCCTACACACTGTTACTGTACACCACAGCCTTAACACACCTCCTCTGTGTCTGCCTACACAGTGTTACTGTACATCACAGCCTTAACATGCATACTCTGTGTCTGCCTACACACTGTAACTGTACATCACAGCCTTAACACACATCCTCTGTGTCTGCCTACACACTGTTACTGTACACCACAGCCTTAACACACCTCCTCTGTGTCTGCCTACACACTGTTACTGTACATCAAAGCCTTAACACGCATCCTCTGTGTCTGCCTAAACACTGTTACTGTACACCACAGCGTTAACACACATCCTCTGTGTCTGCCTACACACTGTTATTGTACATCACAGCCTTAACACGCATCCTCTGTGTCTCCCTACACACTGTTACTGTACACCACAGCCTTAACACACATCCTCTGTGTCTCCCTACACACTGTTACTGTACACCACAGCCTTAACACACATCCTCTGTGTCTGCCTACACACTGTTACTTTACACCATAGCCTTAACACACATCCTCTGTGTCTGCCTATACACTGTTACTTTACACCACAGTGTTAACACACATCCTCTGTGTCTGCCTACACACTGTTATTGTACATCACAGCCTTAACACGCATCCTCTGTCTATGCCTACATACTATTACTGTATACCACAGCCTTAACACACCTCCTCTGTCTGCCTACAGACTGTTACTATACATCACAGCCTTAACACACCTCCTTTGTCTTTGTCTACACATTGTTACTGTACATGACAGAGCTGCTCAGCTCTTGTTTGGTGTTCTGTACACTTAACATTTTTCCAACACTCTGTACACACTTCAGGTGTAATGTATGAAGTTATTTACCACCACACTTTCCTAATGTAACATTATAGCACACTGAAGGTAGCAGAAGAAAAAGATTTGGTTTTCTGGTGTGTAACTTGGGGCCAGCCATACCCATACCCTGGGGTTTTGTCCCATTTGCATAGTGTCCTGTGTGTCCGCAGCTCAGCACTTACTGTCATGTAACCTGGGCTCCTGCTGCAGTCCCCTCTGCCCTCCAGTGTCTCTACAATTAACCGGAATTAACCACATTAGT
Organism: Chitala chitala; assembly: GCA_025773905.1. Classification (NCBI taxonomy): domain Eukaryota; kingdom Metazoa; phylum Chordata; class Actinopteri; order Osteoglossiformes; family Notopteridae; genus Chitala; species Chitala chitala. Next base: position 44,542 of record JABJVR010010353.1, read on the forward strand.
GTAAATCATGTTCATATCCCTGTCACATCAACAAGTAACACTGGTGAGTGTGTGTGTGTGTGTGTGTGTGTGTGAGTGTGAGGAGGGGGTATGTGTGTATTTCTCTCCTTTCCCTTTGTCTCTGAATAACATCAGGGCCTTCTGTACTGTTCTACGAGCCTCCAGTACGGTCCTCACTGTTGCTCCATCACCTCATAACGTCTTGTTAGATTTCTCCGCTGTCAGTCATTTGTGAGAATCCATCATAAGGGGTTTGTTTGGAAACACAGTCTATGAAAGAACCAATCGGCAGAATGGGGTAATTAACGGAGGTCGTTAGGAATGGAGATGGGGGGGCACTCTTTACTTGGCCTCTTAATGATGCAAGAGTGACAACAGGAGGAGATGAAAGCAACAGAGAGGAGGGGGCTTAGCTAACACAGACATCAAGTGTTAGAGTCATGCAGAAAGCTTCATAAACTACCCATAATAGCTCACTTTATCAGTCTAACTCGGGTCAGGCTCCTCCCTATATCGGTCTAACTCGGGTCAGGCTCCTCCCTTTATCGGTCTAACTCGGGTCAGGCTCCTCCCTTTATCGGTCTACTTCTGGTCAGGCTCCTCCCTTTATCAGTCTAACTCAGGTCAGGCTCCTCCCTTTATCGGTCTAACTCAGGTCAGGCTCCTCCCTTTATCGGTCTAACTCAGGTCAGGCTCCTCCCTTTATCGGTCTAACTCGGGTCGGGCTCCTCCTTTTACTGGTCTACCTCAGGTCAGGCTTCTGTAGCTACTCCAGGGGTGTGAGACAGAATGGACAGCTCCTGTACCTGACCCTAAAGAACACTCCCCACTGTAGCCATAAACAGGGGCTCTGAGAGGGTCTGGAGCCAATAGCAGACAGCTGTACAGCATGTAGGATGTACTCGTGATGAAACGGGAGAAAATGTTCTGTGTGTTGGGTGTGTCTATGTCCATCTGACACAAGGCCTGGATCTCTCTTCCTCTCTCTAAGTCTATATCTCTCTTCCACCCTTCCTCTCTCCCTCTCTCGGCCCGGCCCCCCCGCCCGGGG
>JABJVR010010360.1:0-17921 GCA_025773905.1 Chitala chitala
AAAACAATAAAGAGAAAATCGTTCGAGAATGGTCGAATGGTCGAACATAAAACTTCGGAGAGGCCAGTAAAATAAAAACTAGTTTCTAGTTTGAAAGCAACAAGGAAATATACGGATTTATTTAGAAAATGTGTCTGCACATGAACAAGAAAAAAAATTTGTCTATCAAAAATACGAGTGCAATTTAAAATTAATTCTTCTGCTCTGGGGAAGTATAAATCTGGGATTTGTCTGTTCTTTTAAGCTTGAAATTTGTTCGTATGTTATGAAGACCCCAAAACAGTAATATTGTTGTAAATTTAGGCTACATACAATCAGTGGCATTGTTACTTTAATCATTAGTTTCATTACTTTATTACCCATTCTTATGTTAATTTTTAATAAATTGAAGTGTGAGTGTTGCTTGTGGTGTTAAAATGTTACGGTTCAGACTGAAGGTAAAGGTTTTACTTTCTTCCAAATTTACACATAGTACTCCCAGTACAGGATCTTTAAGGTTTAAAATGTTGTGACTGACTTAGAACCCTTTGTGTAAAGCCTTGACCTTCTGGTGGTATAGCTAGGGTCACTGATTTTCATCATGGGAAAATAGAGTTTGAGACTTACTATCTGTCCCCTGCTGAGATATTACAATGTGTAGCTTCTATGTATTTACTTTAGAACAAGCCAATAAAATCTCATTAAACCTTTGATTGAAATGGAAGCCAGCAAATGCATGCATGTGGCCCCAGGAATTAAATCCTAGACCATCATTAGTGACACTGATTCACTAGCACCTTCTTTCATGAAGACATATGGAACATTTTAAAGAAGGAAATTTACACATGGAAGTGTTGAGAAGGAAGACGAATGCCTTGGTTTTGAAATTTTAAGTCAGTGCTTACTCTGATCAGCCCTGCACATCAAATGTAGTTCCTGGTATCAGGCCATCTAGCACAAAGAAGGTCAGAAAACTCTGCACTCTGACCTTCACATATAAACCTGTGCAAAGTCACCTTTGAAACTATTTCCTTATGTCAAATCAGAACACGAAAGCATTTCTCCTTATTGTCACTCATAATGAGTTAGAGATTGTTGTGACCACAAGATCTTTGACAATGTTTTCTTTTCACTACACTTGAGTAATCTTTATCATTGGTTGGGGACACCCCTGTTTGCTCATTTGAAACTGAACAAGAATGCCTTCCTTACCCTAGAGGTGTTGCTTTGACAGAACTGTCTTTTCACAAAATGGAGAGCGATAAGAAGACATAACCCACAGAGAACAGCAGAGTGGCTCAGTTGTGTTGCCTCATCCCTTAAAGTTTGTAGCTGTACCATCAGCTGTGGCATTATGAGTTCACATGTACTTCCTTTTCAGGTGTGTGTTTCTCTCTGAGTGCTCATGTGAATTAGTGATGTTATGTTGCCCTTTGTGTGTGTGAGTTCTGCTATGGGATGATATCCCATATGAATCAGAATCAGAATCTATCAGCCAAGTCTGCAAGCATACAAAGAATGTGTCTCGGTGTTAGCTTCCCAAATACAACATATAGGACAGGAATAAACATGATGAATAATGAATGAAGCAGAGCAAATAATATTAATATAGAAATATACAAAAGAACTGTGGAATTACAAAATATTTACATTGACAGTTGTGGTAGTCCAGGGACATAGGTTTGAGATGAGGTGTTTATCCAGATAGCTGCTAACTTAACCCCACAGCAGTCCTACTAAACAGCTGGAAGATGTTTGAGTAACACAAAGATGAGAGATAAAGAGAAGAACACATGAAGCTGAGGAGGCCACGCTGAAGCTGCAAGTGCTGGTGATCAAGAGTCAAACAGAAATGAGATTCCTAGTGAACTAGCCGGGAGAATCCTGCAGCTTGTGGTTGTGTCAGTCGTGACACAAGTAATAGTGCATGGGTAAAATAACCAGGTAAGCAAAGCCAAAGTGACAAGATAAAACACTTAAACCCATTACCTTCATTCATTTTCCCAATGTCCTTCAATAATAATTGTGTGATGTTCACGGAGGAACACTTGTAATTGGGTAATCTTATATGATTTTACTTTTAATCAAAGTATCAGTCTTATGATTTATGTTATCTTCTTTTGAACTACTTATGCAGCTTTGCCTTATTATTCATTGCTTATTTTCCAGCTGCTAAGGAAACATTTTTGAGTTGTATTTATTGTATTTCAGGAAAAAAAGTTTGTGAAATTTCATTACTTATTACCACCCCACTAAAATCTTTAATCTGTTTCTTGCTTTGTACTTGTCTGGATCGGCCCTTTTGGTAGCATGTAGTCAATACATATTTTTTCTTGGTCAGTTTTTCAAGGTGTTTTATAAAATTTCATTCGCCCCTTGACAAAACAAGGAAACACAGAAGGTTTAGGGTAGGCAAGGTAGCAGAGAACAGGAGTGCCTGGGTAAGTGCAAGTTCAGTATTCAACATGGTCCTAATGATCATATTTGTCATACTAATAATAATAATAATAATAAATATTAACTTGGATTTATGGAAAAACATTTAAGAAGCTCCCCCTTGTGGCAAAAATCAATCAGCCTTGTTATTCTGATCAATATTTGATCAATATCTAACAATTGCAGACAAGGCACATCCTTCTGCTACAATGTCTGTCTGAATTTAAAAAAGGAAAAGATCAGGTGACCTCTTTTCCAAATTTGGAATAATGACCGCTGAGCACATCTGCGTATGTGGTTTGTAGGAATTTTATAAGGAATGTGCTCGTGTGTGCACGCTTGGCTTATGCGTGTGTGAGTGTGTGTGTTTATATAGAGGAATATTAGAGGGAGTGTGTGGTGTGCACATGTGGTCCAAACAAACCATTCGCACTCCCGAGAGGCCAGGACAATTTGTAGCAGAGATTGGTGCACAAGACAAATGAGAAGTCAGCCGTGTCAGTTCGACCTTCTCCCTGTCCTTCCTGCCTCTATGTGCACTTTCAACCAAAATTCATTCCTGTTTCACCTAACCATATCCCCAAAGAAAACAGCTGATGGGTAGTAATTCTTGACACTGTGCACTTGTTGCCTACCTGCAGCACACTCTGAACTGGTTGCCAGCTTCTGAGGAGTCCTCTGGTTTGACAGCAAAGTGGACCATGACACTCTGGATGCTTTGCGGAACCACAGACAGAAGAAAGGCTGCTTGTGAAACACACTGAAAGGTTTGTTGTATTGAACATGGATTCTGCTGTGGTACAAAACTCATGTTCTCAGATATGAGGCTTCACTGCTAACTGCTGTGTAATTTCCCAATGACTATTTTAAATATATAATTATTCATTCATTTTTCATACCGCTTATCCTGTTAAGAGCTACAGGAAGCCTGGAGTCCATCCCAGAAGGCACAGGACCGGGGACACCCAGGGAAGGGTGTCAACCCTCTGCAGGGCACACACACACACACACACACACACACACACTCTACAGGCAATTTAGAGACACCAATCAACCTAGCCTGCATGTCTTTGGACTGTGGAAGGAAACCATAGAAACCTCACCAAGCACAGGGAGAACATGTGGGACTCGAACCCCAGGCTTAGAGGAGCAAAATAACGGTGCTAACCACCACACCACTATGCCACCTATTGTAAAATAACAAACAGGAAATACAGTCTCTGACTGTAAGTTGTGTTAAAAGTCAAAATGAGATTTAGCAGAATGTCCTCACAGATCAGAATAACAGGTGTTTGCAGAGTTAAATATGAAAACATACCATTTGAGCAACAGCTTCTTTAACAGGAATTTAATACCTAAGTACAAATATTGAACATAGACTGACAACTTTGCTCCTGGTCCTGTAGGACAACAAACAATATAGTGGTCAAGGACATGGTCTTGTACCTTGGGAGTTAGTGCATGAAGGCACCAGCTGTATGAACAAAGTGCCTGAGTCACTTCAGTGTTTAATTGCATAAACTTTAATAGAGCGATAACAGTCGAGACAATAAACGACTGTCAATGTTCAAGGCTGGAAAAATAACCACAGCAAGTTATGCTCATTGACGCGTTTCAAACATTTGATTATTTTACACAATGAAAAAGTAGCAACTATAGTTTTTAATCCCTAGGCATATGAATATTAAAGAAAATGAATTACATTCTCAAAGCAGCTATATTGAAGACTTGCATTTGAAGTAGAACATGATTGATTATAAAGAGAAGCATATGGCACCCTTTCTAAAACTTTGTCTGTTTAAGTACAATCAAATAATGCTACACTATTGCACCACTGTTACATTTATCTTGTGCCAGTTCACGCAGCTGTGACTGTGTGACACTGGAAAACTGGAAATGCAGTAGCAGACATGACAAGCACCATGACATGATGCTCACCTCTGACACACAGGTCTGCCACATATTCCCCAAGATGCTGGATTTTCACATCCTGATTCTGAGAATATAAGCAATTTAACCCCACCCCCACTGCAGACTGTGGATGCCAAGCAGGGCCTGCAGGTGCAGCCAACCACCCTCTCTCTCCCCACTTTCCAGGGAGGAATATTTGTCATCCTCACTATTTATTTTTAAAGCAGATGTACACTCTTTGGTAGGCTTTTCATGTAGTTGGCAAAGCTCACGACATATCCATCCCTGGCAGGCCCTAATGATCGACAGGTGCGGCTATGTGTGCACAGTCCTGGCATGGCGGGACATGTCGTGGATGCTCTGCTACAAGGTGCAGCGGAGCTGCAGCTGCTCCTCGTTGGCAAGCCATGGCAAACTACCCCAGCGCAACCTTCTCCTCAGTGTTGATGATGAAAGCAGGAGCCTGGAATGGCAAGGCTTGTGGGTGCAACAGGCTGTTCTTTTTCAATTCACCCAGGCAGGGATGAAAGAAACGAGATTACTGTGAATTTGTCCCAGCCAATGCAATTTTGAGAGCAATTCTGCACGCTTAGACCTAGAAGAGACCTTGAGTCAGTACACAGTGTCGAAATATAATTCAGAAACTCTGGTGAAGAAGAGAGGCAAGTTTAAATTGGTGACATTACCAGTGCAAAAAACAAGTTGGAAGACAACATTTGCTAGTACTTTCTTGATATATACTGCTCTAATCTGAACTTCTATGCCTTTACAAGGCTCTGGGATGTCTCTTGCTATAGCACCTGCCCTGAGAAAAACCTCACTTGAGTCAACTGTGATGCCATGCCCAAGGGGCTTTGTGCCACCATCGCCAGACCTCAAAGAAGGTGAAGCACTGTCACAAGGTTTATATCATAATGTACATATCACAAGGTATACGGCATGAGGTACACATCACTGTGTTTATGGCATGAGGTATTCTTCATGATGTATACATCAAAAGGTACATTACATGAGGTATACACAAGCCAAGAGCTGTCCTTTAGTTTGTAGGCTGTCCCGCCCTCCTTCATACGCAAGCATGACAGACACCCTTCACCCCTGACCTCACACAACAAGTGAGGGGGCAGTGCCTGCAGAACAGGGATTTTCATTACATCACCTCCTGACATGACATGTATTGCTCGACAGAATCTTTTTATCCTTCCTGCCTCTTTCAGTAAACATGTTTAGCATAATAAGTAGAACAGGCGGAGAACTGGGAGATGCGCAGCATCCATTATGATTTATGATACGTGTCAAGGATTTGAGACAGAACACGGCAGTATGCGGGGTGATAACTGGCAATGTCTGAAAATAAACTAAATAATACATTCATATCAGTGCAGAGCTGAGTATTTGCCTATGAGGAGAGTTGTTTCAAAAGCAAACATCCTCCTCTTGTATTGATGACAGCAGATATAAAATCTCAATGCTACAAAATTGTACTGGTGTAAAGTTTTTGAGAAGTTTCACTAATTCCAGGGAAAAAGCTGTGTCAAAGCATAGCTAAAGATTTTTGGTAATGTAAGTTCACACAAGGCACCTCTCACGACCAGTGAATGGCTGCACATTACATGACCTCATTGCAGGTCTAAGGATTGCCATGGGTGACACAGACATGTAAACCTCACCAAACCTTTGCTGTCATAATTATCTACATTCTTTTCTTTATTGTATCATGAACAGCACCTTTTTGTCCACATTTATCTTACCATCTATGAGCCATTTCCTTATCACTGCTGATTTTATTTTTTAAATAAACGAGGACAAAACAAGGAAAACAGAAGCTTATTTGTGGAAAAAAATCTAATGATTTGGGCTCCTTTCTTGAGCTTTGTCTCATCATCATATTGTAGGACAACATTCAGTTCCCACACAGATGAAGACAGGGGATATGGTGGGAGGGGTATGGATCAGGTATGTGCACCTTATATATACTCAGGAGATCAGATTTACAGTGGAGATCACTCATCAGTGTTTCTCAGCCATAGCACATTTCTCAGTGTAGTTCTCACTGGCCTTCCCTTCCTCATTACAATATCTCAGTAGCACAAAATTCACCAGTCTCCTGTGTCATCCATCATGTTGTTCCCACACATATTTCCTGCTGTTTAAATATGTAAGTTAACTACTTTTTGCATCTTTTTATTTTCTAATTCAATATTATGCCTTAGTCATGGAAATATAGAGGTATTAGGACCATGAGATCTTTTCATGCAAATTATCGAAGGAGAGACTACTTAACAAATAACAGGAAGGTGATAGGATGAGGAGCTGACATAGGTCACCATAGGTTTGTATCTCTGTCTCTCTTTTTTCCCCATATTTTATTCTTCATTTTATTTCACACGGTTGTTCTGTAAAGCTGCAGTGACAGAATGTCTTTCATTTGATGTCACAGTATATTATACAATGTCACGCAGGGCTTCAGTCTCTCCTGAATTTACTTTTCTCTTGCATTTACTTTCTGCATTTTCCAATCCCACGAAGCGGGCCATGACACACTCGAGGAGACACAAGTGTACTGCTCCTGGTGTAATTGGAACCAGACAGCGTACCGCTGAGAAAGACAGCAAGTTTGAGGTAAGGGATAAAATCATTCTTTCAAACTGTGGAATTCCTGCCTGTCAAGGCAGCATCTGTTCTGTGGGTAACCGGACGCATACATGTAGTAAGAAAGATAGATATTTATATAGACACTTAGAGTCACAGATAAGTAAAGGCAGCAGTACAATTTGAAACTCCAACTCAAGCCTGCACTTTGGGCTGCCTTGACCACAGACATCTGCACATGTGTCAGCGAATGTGACAGGGGGTGAGTGAGAATGGAGGGGCGGGGGATTGCAAAGCAATCAATGTAAATAAACAGCTGGAAACACACGCTAGTGGGCTGAACCAGCCCCCGCCAGCCTTCTGCTCCATTCTATGCCGCTCCGCCACTGATGTGGGACGGAGCAGGAGGGGGCACACAGGCGAGAGAGGCCAGCTACTCGAGACATCAAAGCACTTGCCTCGATGTGCAGGCTCTCATTAGTCCTGCAAGCGCAACTCGAATGGCTTACAGGGCTCACGTCCAGGGCCTCTGGCGAACACTTCAGAGGATGAGACGTCTTTCAATTACAGCTCTCCAGTTCTTCGACTACCACCTCATCCCACTGTGACCCCCACGTGATCCCCGCTAACCCCCACAATCAATGCCCCACCCAAAAATTTGGCTTTCAAGTTGCATCTGTGGATTTTATTCTGTTCTTGCCTCATCCACATGACTGATGGGTATCTGTTATAGATCTTGTGACAGAGTTGGTTGAGCATATGCACAGTCACTGGTAAGACAAAGTGTGACTAGTGTGGTCCACATATTTTAAATATTCTGAATGGCATGTGACACCCCTAGAAGGTTTAACTAGTTAGATAAAAGATGAAAATGTAGGGAAGATTATGGACAGATCAAATGTTTCTGAACGTAGAGGGCAGAAATACGTCTGTCCATTAAACCGACACTAGAACTATGGCTACAATTGTATGTTTAAGTCAGCGATTCATTCACTTTTTAACATTTTCTCAGGTGAATGAATCAGCTCTTCTTTTTCAAAAGTGCTAAGGAAACTCATTAATGTGGCATTTCTACTGTGAGCAATTTATCGTACCAGTCAAGCTTTTACTAGTTTATTTTTTATTTCGTGATTAATTCGTAGGATTACCAGGTTCACGGTTTATATGGCACGCATTTTTTAACTCTTACATATAAATGTGTCCTGCACAGCTTTAGGTATTTCAAATCAGTTGGCTATCAATAATATTTCTTATTTTTATAACTAAAAAGCTTTTATTAGCACATGCACGAAAGCACGTTCACATGCATCTGCGCATGAACTGGTAAGATGAATTTTTTCCCTTGTATTCGTGAAACACTCGGTACGGACACATAACACAGCTGCAAGGACAATTCATTGCTAAAGCCCTTCGTTCTGAAATATCGCGAGAACTCATTATCCTGCGTGCCCGAAACTGACTTGTGTCACCGTTGGAGGTAAGCACAGAAGCAGGTGTGGACTGAAAATAAAAATAATTACAAACAATCGATTTTATCACATCGCGAAGAATGTATTGTTCGTGAACAATGGCTGTTATGTAATTATCGTGGTGGTGATACGCGGATAAAAATGTGAGGTTGCGTGTCTCTACCTTTTTCTGGTCTGCGGTAGCTAATGGGGCTAGCATGCTAACTGTCATTCGCGTGTTTGGCGAAAAGGGGCGGATTGTCTGCATTTTGGTTTTGTTTTGCCCGATACCGGCTACATTGCGGCGACAGAAATAAGATTTTGTCCCACAGTAACACAATCGCCGCGTTGATGCTGCACACGACTCGGTAGTTGCGTTTGTTTCACACGCGATCTCGGTTATGTATTATAATAACTAATTTCGGCAGCCGGCTGTTAATCGACTATCATGCGTTAATCTTGGTTAAATTAATTATAATTATCTAGCTGGGAAAACTCACCCATTAAACTGCCGGTTAGTGCGCCGTGGTTTGTTAACTCCGTGGACATCACAGCGCCAGAGATTCGTGACACACATTTCATGCGTGATTCAGTCATACAGTAAATCCAGTTTAATGAATTCCTGATTTTAACATCACTCTACAAACCGGTTAACGCCAATAAACAGATCGCGCAATTAAGTGTACATGTTGAGGTCTATCTATGTACAGTAGTCTTTGCTACTAGTCTATCCCACATTTTTGAGCAGACCTTAATAAGCAACTATGTTACCGATCGTCGTGTGAATAATAATGTTGCGATCGTATCAGATTACTGATAATCGCGTTGTTAAAAATCATGGCATTAATACGTCCGTCGTTTTATTGTAAATTGTTTTAATGTAGCGTAAATATGTCAGTACCATGGACAGTGCAAGATGATATCACCAGTACAAAATTATTTTATTATATGGCTGTCATTAAACCACGCAGGGTTTTCTAATAGTTTTGCGGGGTTTATTGGCAATACCAGAATATCCTGTCGTGTAATAATTTGATTATTATCTATATAATGTTATGATTATGTTGTAGTTTCGTAAGATGTTTTAACCGACTGATAACGTGGACACCTGGAGGTCTGTTTTGGTCAGACGGCTGAACGGTTTATTTGTGAGATATCATGCTTTTATAGCAGTCTTTACATGTCTGTTTTATGCAGTAATGCTTCTAGTTGTTAATATTAAACCTGGATTTCTTGATTAGAGACGTACTGTTATAATGCAAACTTTATTTTGCATTCTTCAGTCAGTTTTGACCTTCTACTTCAGCCTAATTGTACATGTTGTTAGATGACTACCTATGCAAAAATAGTATTGTTATTACAAGTTTTAGGATGTAGTCATCCAGCTATTTCAGGGTTCCTTTCCAATGTATTATTGCCTTTTTAACGATAAAAGTAGAATTACATTGCAGTTTAAGGGTTAAAAACTTGCCATAAATACAAGGCTGCCAGAATTTCACTAGCACCTTGAATCACAACAAAACAAATTGTGCAGTTATTCCTATGAGTAATTATAGTAAGTACATGCAAGCATTGGCAAGTATCTTAAAATATAAACAGACTTAGCAGGCTGATAATACGCATACACCATGAAAACAATAGTGCAGTGGTAAACAAAATTGTCGATTTAGATTTATGTCTGTTGTGAACAAAAATAGCACTTCATTGGTTATCGTCTCCATAGTTTGTTTTTGGAGTAGTAAAATGGAGTAGTAGCAGTTCAGTTTCGTTACAGACTGTGAACTGACATAGTTTTACAAAATAAATTTAGTGCTGTAATTCATAGAACATATATGTATATATATTCATATCAGCAAGGGTTTTGGTATTATTTTACATTACTGTGGTGGATATTTCATTTCTCGATAGGTGCTAGACTGAAACTGTCTGTTTGGAATGCCTCCACTAATGCAATGATGGATGTTAAAGTTACTTTTATAAGAGTCTAGTATTGTCGAAGTACAATTTCAGACATAATCTTTATTTTTACCCTAGGAAAAATAAACATGAGTAATCCTGAGTTACACATTTATATTGTGTCTCTGGGTTGTGAGGCGTGGCAAACTGGCAGCGTTAAGCAGATTGCAGTTCAGCCCTGAGCGTTGGCAGGGCCTCAGCCCTGTGTGTGAATTTGTTTCCACTTGCACGCATGTGAAACCCTCACAACGGTCCTCGAATGGGTCTGAATGTATAGGTGTCAAACTGTTTTGCGTCGTAAAAAACTTGCGGGTGAAACATCCGTGCAAAGCGGGCTGCATGCAGTGATGATGAGGTAGGTGGTGTTACTCCACACGGCATTCGGCCGTCCTCTTAGGCAGGTGCACCATCGACAGGTGCAGGAAGTCACACCTAGAAGGAAATAGGAGATCTTCTGTGCTCCTAGTCCCACAGCCTCTCTGTACCATCACACACCAGACTGCCGTTCTGCCAATTCCAGCGACTGTGTTTCTGCATCCCCCTGTCACTGACAAGCTCTTCTACATTTTTTCATCAGTTTTTTTCTGTCATGCAAACCCTTTTGTCTCTGGGTCCTTTTCATGTTTTTTGAACTGCTGTAAGGAGACGTGTTTACTGGTTCCTTGTGGGAGCGTAGGAATCAGGTGGATACGGCCCCCCCATGCACACAGTTCTAAGCGTTAATTTATATATTTCTTTATTTTTGTCATATTATACAGTAGTGCCCCTCCCCCCAATATAGAGTTTGTGTGCCAAAAATATATATCAAACTGTCTGCTATGCCTTTGCTGTTTCACAGCATTGAGTAGTCTGTATAACCAGTGCTGCTGGTGGTTGTACCATTGCCACATTCCCCCACGACAGCCCTCCATCTCTCCAGATCTTATGCTGATTGGACGAGCAAGGCCCTGCTAGGAACCGGTTGTCTTTGCTGGGAGCTGCCGCCGAACCAGAACCAACGCCAACATGGGGAACATATTTGGGAACCTGCTGAAGAGTCTGATCGGGAAGAAGGAGATGCGCATTCTGATGGTGGGGCTGGACGCAGCCGGGAAGACCACCATCCTGTATAAACTCAAGTTGGGGGAGATAGTCACCACCATCCCCACTATTGGTATGTTGGCCTCACACTTACTGCCTGTCTTTTCCATGTGTACAAACAGGGATGCATTTATTTTTTGTTACAGTGTTTTTTACAGTGTAATATCATGGAAATAAATGAATAGGTGGATTGTATGTGAAATTTTTGATAGAAACGCTTCTATTCTATCTACGTTCTCACTAAGTAAATATTAACAGTAAATGTTAAACCTGTCAGTTGTTCAAACACTGGACACAGTGGGCAGAGACCCGGTCCAGGGTGTGTGTGTCCCTTTCCAGGTGTTCCGGTTTCCTCAGTAGAGAGGAAAGTGTAGTTTACACAATGTCTCTGAATTACCTAGAGATTGTGTAAATTCACATGTGGACTTGTGTCCCATTAAGGACACAGACAAAGCCATCAGAATAAAGTTGTGAAGCTGGCTCTAGCCCCACTGTGACCTGGGAATGAGTGATGTGGAGAACAGATGGATGAATGGATTTCTTGATCTTAGGAAGGAGACATAACTCTGTCTTACTTCATTGCCTTATGACCTGTCGGTACAATGAGAGCGTTCCTTACACACGCTGGGGTACAACGGGAGTACGCTTTCAGTGAGTGCCTGCCATAACTGCTTCTCAGGGTTCAACGTTGAGACGGTGGAGTACAAGAACATCAGCTTCACAGTGTGGGACGTGGGCGGCCAGGACAAGATCAGGCCCCTTTGGAGACACTATTTCCAGAACACACAGGGTGAGCTGACCTCTGTCCAGGATGCCAGACACTCTAAATGCACATGTTCTCACAGCAGAGATGGTTTCAGGTGGGACTGCGTGTTCAGCTGCGTGTTCAGCTGCGTGTTCAGCTGCGTGTTCAGCTGTGTGCAGGAGGGAATCTGACACTGGCACTGGAACAGAGTTGCATGAAATGGGGGAGGACAGTAAGGGACAAAACAATTTAGTGGGGTAGGGGGGACAAACAGAGGGGAGCTGTTTCAGTGCTGAACTAATAACTGCAAGTGGGACGCATCAAAGCAAGCATTTCTGATTTGTGTTGAATAATAACAAATTATTGTATGAGTTATTACTATTACTTTATTATTTTAAAACCAAGTAGCAAGAAAATAAGTCAATCTGATTATACCTCTCCTCACCTATAGCTGTGGCCAAAATTTTGCCAGCTCTGTGGTTTTTCCCAGATAACACAGCAGAATAATTGTCTTTCTCCACAATGATTTTGTCAATACAATTTGGAAATGTTTAGTGTTCACATTTTGTGGAAGCGTTAAAAAAAAAAAAAAAAACAGCAGTGGTTCCAGTTTGGCCACAGCTGTATGTTGGCCGGTTCAGAGATACACTGGACCAAATTAACAGTGATGAACACAGAGTACCTGTACTGCTTTGTAACAAGAGTACTTTTAACATGAGCCCCTTTTATTGAATATTAGTTAATGACACCTAGACACCGAGTCAACAATGAGTAAACTTTTATTCTACCATCGATTCAATATTTAAGCATGATATATATACTGCTCTACTGCGAATTTTGACCAAAACAAAATACCACGTTTGTTTTGTAAGTAAAAAAGGCCAGCGTTTTGTTATTGCTGTGCGATAGCTTTAACACAGGTGTTTGAATATGATTTATGTTCTTTTTTTGTGAAAGGTCTAAAATCTTAGATTAACAAACTCACGAAGTCATTACTTTCCTCACAATTCCACTTTGCATTTAGACAGTTTGCTAACCCATGTAGGCAGGTATGCAGTATGCGTGTTACCAGTTTACTGAAACAGCCCATCAGCTATGGCAAGTCATGTTTGTGTCCAGCATCTACACCATGTCTAGTGGACAAGAAAAGCTCTTTATCCATATTCATTTTAATATACCTTGCAGCGGTTACATCATTCCTTTTGCCTGAATCATCACATTTGTACTCAGATTTTCTGTGGTGCTAATACTGCTTTTGTGTAATACAATAAGAGTGTGCTGATTTTGGGTTCCTCAGTGTTGTTGGCAGATGTGTGGTCTGCTGATTTCAATCCAGCTGCATCCTGCACCCTAATACCCCTCCATCCTCCTTTCTTGCGCAGGCCTGATCTTTGTGGTAGACAGTAACGACCGCGAGCGGGTGAACGAGGCCCGGGAGGAGCTGATGAGGATGCTGGCGGAGGACGAGCTGCGGGACGCTGTGCTCCTCGTCTTCGCCAACAAGCAGGCACGTGCCTCCCAGCGGGGCGTTCCTGAAGCGCTTGCTGTGTTTGCGTTAGCGCCCCTCTTCGTCACCTTCCTCTGCTTCCCTTCACAGATCAGCACATACGTGTTCTATGCTTTTGTCACAGTGTTACGCATTTTAATACAACCGTGCTGTGTTTTTTATGCGTTACCATCTTTGCATGTAGTGTAAAAATACAGCCATGATGATTTCTCTCAGGTTTTATGGTGACCTTCTGCGTGTTATCATTAAAATGCCACAACAGCCATCGTTCAAGGCAGCATCCTACCGCCTCTCGCCCCTGATACATCTCGCTCTTTGCTGAGTCATCTCCATTCTAGCAAGTCTGGCATTTGCTTTCACCCTCGCAAGAAGTGTTTGTGAAAAGTCATTAGTAATTGAGTTAACGCTTGGCCGCAAAATCACAAAAGGTTTGGCCGATGCGGCAGCTCACTCTTTCACGTTTAATTTATGTACATGCATATTTTTCCCTCTGTTTTTGTCCCTCCTCTATACCCATACTTTTGCCTATGCTGGTGCCCCTCCCACTTCTCTGTCGCTGTCACTCCCACCACAGGACCTGCCCAATGCCATGAATGCAGCCGAGATCACGGACAAGCTGGGCCTGCACTCCCTGCGCCATCGCAACTGGTACATCCAAGCCACCTGTGCTACCAGCGGGGACGGACTCTACGAGGGCCTGGACTGGCTGGCCAACCAGCTCAAGAACAAGAAGTGAGGCCCACAGTGGTGGGCGGGGCATGGGGTGTGGGAGGGCGGGGCAACAATTTGTCAGGTCGTAGGTTTTTTTATGTTTGTTTCCTTGTTCTGTCTTTACGGGAATGGCTATGGGTTTTTGAGTTGGAGCCTCAGTGCTCACTGTACAACAGCCCCCTCTGCCAACATTCACACTTAAATGTCACTCTGTTCCTCACGTTTCCCCAAAATATGCCAGTTTTTACGATCACCTTCAAAATAAAGCAAGTAGACTGATTGGAACTGGCATTTGTATGTGGCGAGTCTGGTCTGAAATGCTGTAGATATGAATGTGAAATATGAAATCTCTAGGTTGACACTGGATTTTACAGTCAGATCCTGCTGACATGAATTGGAACACACTCTGGACCACAATTAATCGTGTTCTCCTTTTGGGCGGGGCAGGGATGTTACTAAACACCTAGCAGTGCACTGCTGTGAAACTTGGTCTAATAATACACGAGTGCAAGGTGAAATTAGACTTCCAAATCGCAATTCCTAAAATGTAGTTTTTCAGCACTTAATTAGTTTCACAGCTGTCATGTTTTCAAGTTGAGTCTCACCGCGGACTCGTATTTTGCCATCCCTGCTTTATCTGAGTGTGCTGAAATGACAATATCACTAATGCAGTGATAATTGTCTGCAGAGCTGCTGCGGTAATGCCAGTTGCCAGGCTGGGATAACTGCGGTTTTTGGACACAACTGTCACGCCTTTCATTTTACGGAATTGTACGAATGCATATCGTGGTGCATTTGTCATCCTGACACCCTGAAAAGAAGCATTAGCAGGGATCTGGGTTTAAAAGGAGGTCGAATTAGGGCTTAAAGGCCATTCTTCTCTGAATCCGCAGCTGCGTACTGTTTTTACTCATGGTGTGGTTTGTCCCAGCAGTTCTGCGTCCCAGAGCACGTGTAAGCCTCACATCACCTTGTGTTTATTCCGATCGTGATAACTCGTCTGTGTTCGTGTTTTGCTAAACTTCGGATGTGTTCCAACCAGGTATTTTATGTGTGAACGTGCTAGTCGCACATGTTCTTTTTAATGTGTTGAGGACATAATGAAACTGCAGAAAACATGCAAGGCTTTAATGTGATGTTTCAAATTGGTACAAATGAAATGCGTAAGTTTACCTGAAATACCTCTTACTTTACAACCAGAGACCATCTTAAGGATTTAACCATCTGATTATTATGCTGCGGGTGGGTTTTGTCTGTGAAATCAGTAGTACATTAGCTTGGCTCGTGTTCCTTGTTATAAGCATCCGTTCTGCTTCTCGCTGTTTCCTTGTAGATATGGGCTGTATGGTTACGTAGATGGATACGCTGATGTATCCTCACAGCAGGTGAACGCCAGCTGGTGGGTCTCGGCTGAGCTAGTGCTCTGAGCGGAGAGACGCTGCCTCTCCCTGGTTCTTTTGGGTCACATGCTCTGCGGGGGCACAGCACCAGTGCTGCATGTCATGCACCCCTGCCTTGAGTCCCTCCATGTAGAAATAGAGCCTGATAGATGCTAATGTAGCAGCGCCTGCTCTTCCTTTTGGAGCACGTTTGCCCACACTGCATGAGTCCGTCGTGCTGTTACCCGAGGCATACGCCACTCCGTCTCATACAAATCTAAGGTGTTTGGAGATATGCCTGGTTGGAAATGAGTTTATTTAACTCGGCATTATGTTTGTTTGACGTAATGTTATGGATTTTATGTATTTATTTTCTATATTTATTTCTAAGTTTGGGCAGCAAAGAGCCCAAGAGCTGGTTTCCCGTGTAATTGTCAGTTCTTTGATCAGTATGACTTGAGTGGCCTGATGTCACGTGAAATTAAACTAATGTCCATTCAGACATGTTGGGAAAAGCCGTAGACAAACACCTATGGAGTGGTATTCAGAAAAGTACAGTGTGTCATAGTTGGGTAAAAATGGAAGAAAGTTGTATTCCATGTTTGATTTTTTTTTTTTTGAAGTCTGTGTTAGAACTGTGTTTTTTTAACAGGTGAAGATGAACTATTACATTCCATCTAAGGCCAGTGTTAATCAATATAGTGATTTTTACAGTTGGTGATTTATGTCTTCACACAGATTGTATGTTCACAGAAATACAGTTTTTCAGAGCAAATAGTTAAGCGGTTTCATTTTTGTGGCCTTATTTTAATGGTGTTTTTTTGTATTCACAGTTAAACCTTGGGAAATGGGGATATAATCAGATTCCTTATTAATTGTTTAATTAGTTCATTTGATTGTTGCAAATAGATTTATGTCTTTTACTTAATTACTGTTTTCTCTAATTACATATTTGTATTAGTTTGTTAGTGCAAGGCTAGTCTGCCAGGTTTTAATTTGCCTCCCATTGGCTCTAAGAGTATGCTTGATTACATGGTCATAGATATGATGTTTTGGGTCCAACTTTGATGGGTAGAATTTCTGAAAAATAAAGGTCATGGAAAAAAAACTGAACAACAACACTACTGCAAGTGATGAGAACAGTCATGTCAATAAAACGTTTAGTCCCTAAGGTCTCAGCTTGCCCCTGTGACAGTTAAGAAAAAATAAAATTATGTCCTGCTGTGCTGAAAAATAAACTTTTTTTGTTTGACCTGTCATACTGGCTCTGTGCGGTTTCTGTAAGATGTAGTTTTCCCTCTTTTTTTTCTTTTTTTTTATCCTGCTCACATTCACACTTGCACAAAACTGTCCACTCTAGTATTCCTCTTGCCCACAAGAACACATCACATACAGTCACACTTTTTCGTGCATATTGCTTAATATATAAAAATAGCCCGTGTGGAAAATGTAGGCTACAAAATACTAAATAAATACAAAATAGCGTAGGTTATACATATTGGCCAAATAACCTGATAAGATGTGTTAATCATTATCCTGCATAAATTAAAGATAAAAGTTAAGTGTGATGCTTTAAACCTTTAGGACCTGACTTGAGATTGCTGAATGTTAGAATTTTCATGGAAAATATTCACCCTTGAAGTCTTGGTCATGTTTGGGTTTGTCAGTTCAGCCTGGCTTTTGGCAGTGGGTGTGTGGAGTTTGCATGGTTTCAGTGTACTTATGTGGGTTTCCTCCAACAGTCCAAAGACAGCATGATGAGATGGAGTAGACGACGTAAAATTCCCTTAGAGGGTGTATATGTGTGTTCTCCAAAGGGTCGGGGTCTGTCGATGGTTAATTCTGCCATTCACTGTAAGCTGACTAAGACAAACAGAAAAATTCAGGCCACCTTAAATCAGAGCGTAAGCTATTGGAGAATTAATATAGTCACCATTTTAAAGTCGTTTAATCTGCACTGTATATCAGAACATCTCAGGCATTACATGTAGGGAGAAAAAAAAACTCATTCTGCTTTATGCTAGTTGGCAACAAGAAAAAAAAAAGACTGAAAAATTGACCCACGCTAAAATAACAAGCAAGACAGATAAATATACACACACAGTGACTAACTTACCCAACAGTTAAAATGAATAGCCAAAACAGTGACTAACTTACCCAACAGTTAAAATGAATAG
>JABJVR010010360.1:18021-37446 GCA_025773905.1 Chitala chitala
TAACTTACCCAACAGTTAAAATGAATAGCCAAAACGGTGACTAACTTACCCAACAGTTAAAATGAATAGCCAAAACGGTGACTAACTTACCCAACAGTTAAAATGAATAGCCAAAACGACCACACTCCTAACTCATTGACTAAGCAAAAATAGCATCGATAAAGTTACGTGAAAACGGCATTCACTTCTTACTCTTACGAAGAGAAAGAAGTAGCAGGAACAAAAGTAACAAAAAATGCCACAGGGAAAAAATACATTCAGAAGGCAATAGCAAATTCCACAGCCAAAATCATAGGTCAGAAAATCAGTAAAACACAATGCACACAAAGGCAAATTCTGTCCATAGATCCCCCTTTCGTCCTCTCTCTCCTTTCAAACGGAGACGAACAACAAACGGATGGATGCAGGGGCGCAGTCACCAAGTGAATATCACTGGTGAGGAAAGAAAATCAAGTTTAGATTAAAATTGATTGACTTTAACATTATTGCCATTTATAGGGTTAGCTGTCATTCAGTGAGACTGAAAACCTCGTGTCTCGCATTCAGAACTGGGATAACCTGTGCTGGAACTGTAAAATGCAGGCTCTGTAGAGTCACACCCGAGCATCACTTTGTTAAGAAGGTGGATGAGTCGGAAAAGTGTCGTCTCTGTCATAGGTGATCTTGCACGTATTGCGCATTATTCAGGCTTTTGCACACATTACTGTATCAGATGTTCAGATTGTAGTCGCTGCCAGGACACTCCAGTTTGTCGTATAGCCTACAAGATTTAATGCTTAAGGCTTACCTTATTTTAGACAACTGTGATACAGTACTGCGATTGCCGGTTTCGGAATTTTGCTGCTATTGGCTTCTAAACTGTAGGCTGCTGGAACACTTCGTACATAAATAAGTACAAGGCTGTTCTGCTAAAATTAATCTACTGTGTAACTGCTAGTGCCTATGTGTTATAAGAATGTATGTTATGAGAAAACTCACGTAAGCAATATTATCAAAGGGAAAGGAACCTTTTCAGTGTTCTGTAGTAAAGACACTGTGTCTCCCTCTTCTGTCCAATCTGGTCACGACAGCTGGTAGAGTTTATGTAAGTGCAAGGAAAACGTGAACTCCATACACGAGCCTGATGTCCACACTCTAACGCAGCGCCCTGGAGGTGAAAAAACAGCTCCTCCCCGTGATTCACCATTCCCGTCTAATTTAAATTTGCTGATCATATTTTTTTTTCTCTATAATTTTCTGTAGTAACCTACACATTCCACACACTGATGTGACTAATTTTAAATATAAATCTGAAGAGTTTAATAATAAGCTTTAATCTTGCCTGGCCTCAACCAAAGGGATTTTATCCCACTCTGACACCAATCTAATGGGCTGAGAGAGACAGCTGGTTTCAAAGGGTCATCACTGCTAACATAGTGCGCCACACTCACTCAGGTCAGCACCATTGTTTTGTTACAATATTATTCTATAAACAACACACATTAGAATAGCACAATCAATTAATGTTTTTGGAATATTTATGATCTTTTTAATAAAAATCAGATTTGAGTAGGTGGATATACTTATTCCCACCAACATCAGTTATGTCACAGAATAGGATAATATTGTCTCAGAGTGAAATTAATTAATTTATCATACAGTATGGTATTCAGTGGTCAATTAGAAAGTAAGAGGTTTGACATTCATTACTCAACCAATAAGAAAATAGCAGAAATCTGATTTCAAATCATTTGGCTCTCAAATGCAGTGTCTCTTTGCATAATCAGTGAGAAAACTGGATGAACAGGTTTCTTCCTCTGGCAAAGACACATAATCACATCTACTGTTATGTGTTGTAGTGACAGATATATACCGCAGTTATTTGTAGCGTGCCTCCTTACATCAGCGGCTCCCTGTTCTTTTGGTTCCTAGTTCAGAGATAAATGTTTATCTATCTACACCCAGTTGTTACCCAGTTCTTGTTTCAAGGCATAGTTTGATGTAGTGTTGGCACTCTGACGTTCCACCTTAGGGTGACATATAAACACCTCATGCATTAGACTTGTTAGTGCACGCTCCCTACAGAAGGTGGTGCAGTTGTTCAGGGAAGTCACCTGAAAGTCCATGCATAGTTTGGAGAAGTTAATTAGAAAGTAGCAATGTGGTATATACGAGTATTGCGCTAGAAAAAAAATCAAGGATCGAGTCATATGCAACTACTGTATTACTCTTTCAGCTTACAATGTGAACTGAGCAATGAAACAAATTCAATCAAACTAGTGTTTGATTGAATTTGTTCCATTGTGTTTGTATAAGACGGTTCCCATGCTCAGTAACAGTTGTAAAAATATGCTTTCAAGTAGGGTGTATTGCGTTCGTTTTTTATTACTGATTTACAACGAGATAAATATATTAATTCTCACAAAATACCTTATAAACTTTAACAATTAATTATTGTTTTCTGCAAAATTGTCCACTGATTCATTTCTGTCCGTTCGATCTTGTTAAAGAGAACAGTATTCACGTGTTCAATCACAGTATTTTCCGGCGTTCATCTCTTCAATCAGTGCTTCGTGTTGACTTGAGCTACAGGAAGGTCAGGTTTATTGGAACCGGTTATACGAAAAAGACAGTAGTCCGTGTTTGTACAATGCACATTGTGAAGATGTGGAGGGGAAAGCGCCCCATTCTTTGTTTTTCTCCTGTCGGACCTGTATTTCTGCCTGCTTATATGTGGCCGTACACAATGTTTTTTCCGTGATATGTTTCTTGACATCTAGTTGCTGAACTACTAGTCAGCAGCGTGTTTTAGCTTTTAAGAACTTTATAAAATGTGTCTTTAATCGTGATTTTAACGCATGCTTGATGGCTCACGTCTTTTTTTGCCTACTCTGCCAGCTTGTGACGTCACTTTCCAATAAAGAAGTGACGGTGGTCACGAACACGGTCATTGCAGCTGTCACGTGCACTGTCCTGCCCTCTCTAGTTTATGTTATTCGTAGTTTTCTCTCCTAGCTAGTTCGGTGGATTTTTGTGCTTTACTCGTTTTTGTTTCACCTTTCGTTTTATTAGTGTCTGCACCTGGATCTGGTTCCCTGAGCTCCCTATACAGTATATACAGTCAGTCAGTCGGTCACCCTGTACACCTCAGACTTCCAGTACAACTCAGATTCATGTCATCTGTAGAAGTTCTCTGCAGATGTGGGGTGTGTCAGAGGTTGTGAAGAGATGGAGTACAGAGGCTTGGTGGACCACTTTGTGGAGTGGTGTGGGAACAACCACCTGCTTCTGAATGTGAACAGCACCAAGGAGACAGTCATGAACTTCAAGAGGACCAGAACCAATACAAAGACCATCTCCATTTTCTGAGAGGAGGTGGAGATGGTGAAGAGCTATAGATACCTCGGAGTTCACCTTCACAATTGACTGGACTGGAAATGCAACACAGAGGCTGTCTACAGGAAGCTCAGGTCCTTCAACATGTGCAGCAAGATGTTGGAGCTGTTTTATCAGTCTGTTGCAGCCAGTGCACATTTATTTGCTGTTACCTGCTAGGGCAGCAGTATCAGAGCCAGTGACACCAGCAAACCAAAAAAACCGATCAGGAAGGTTGGCTCTGTGCTGGGGAGTTCTCTGGAGCTTTTAGAGACTGGATCTGCTGTTGAGTATAATGGAGAACACCTCACATCCCCTCCATAACCTAGTCAGAGGCAACTTCAGCTCCACTGTGACACTGGACACTACAAGAAGTCTTTCGTGCCATCAGCAATCGCACTGTACAATGACTATGTGTCTCTGAGTCAGGAGAGGAACCTCCTGCTGTAACAGTATACACTCACATGTAACCGTGCTTCGCACACTACTGGTTACATGTTACAAACGCACCTTCTGTACTGGGGCATCTGTCAGATTTACACTAATGCACAGTGCAACACATACTGAAGTACATTTTAATGTTCTTACATTATGTTCAGACTACTTTATGTTTTCTCTTATTTTTCTTTCTCCATTCCAGTTCTAATTTCTTGTTATAGTTATATGTTTAGCTGTAACCCATTTCTAGTTTTAAGTCTTGTTAGTGTAACAACAGAATTTCCCTCTTGGGGATGAATAAAGTATTTATCTTCTGCATCATTCCTTCCCCCTGGTTGTTAGGTGTATGTTACATTCTTGCAGGTGTAGTTATATATGTTTGTCTTAGGAGTCTTGTATGGATTCTCGTGTTTTCTAATCCCTGTTCACCCGGTTTTGCCAGTAACCCCTTACTCCCTTGTGTTAGCTCTGCTATGCTACTCGCCCTCTCTTCTGCACCCTTGTATTCTAATTTAACTCTCCTGTTTTCCTGCTGTATTAAAGATCTCCTGTATCTAGACCTTGCCTCCCTCATCCTTGAGTTCGGCTTGCCGGATCAGTACGGTTGCAGTGATGTTAATTAACTGAGTCATTGCAAAGCTGACAATAGTGATCAATGAGTTTAGATTTGCTTAATTTTGTTGTATTTAATTTTGTTTTATGTTATGGTGTTATCTGGAGCACCAAGAAGGATGACCTCTGGAGAATACTTGTGTATGTCTCGTTCTGCTGTGGGTCTTCTACTTTAATTCATTCCCGACCCCTCACTCTTTCACCTTCCAGTGGATGTGTAACCAATTGTTACAATACTTTAGTCTGTTATTGATAAGATGAAGTTATTCTTTTCTCCTTAAAGGTATATTGGGACTTCTTGAAAACACACTTTTATATACAGAAAGATTCAAGATCACTAAATCCTGCCTTGCTCAGTGGTAGAGCAGCCTAAGGTTGGATGTCTGTGAACACAGTATGACCTTTTGCAGAAGGTCAGCTCGTTAACTTCAACCCCCTCCCTTCTCTAGTTGATGAATGCAACTAAAACCTGATATATTTATATGTACAGGCAAATTTTTTAAATCTTGTAGTAAGGTAATTTTTGTTGAATATCTATTTATCATATTTACACTTTGTCCTCACCACTTTGCTATCCCTTTGTTCCTGCAACACTGAATTTTCCTCAGCTCTTAAGTGTGGATTAGGATCTCTTGTACAATTCTTACAAGATTTATTTAAGAGAAAGTCTATATAACTGCACAAATCACGCAATGAACACAGTACGCACTGTATACAGTTTTATACTTTGTAGCAAACAGTGGGCTGATGTGGTAAAATGGGCTAGGATTGTTGTGATGTTATTCTGTAAACCTCACTGTAATTTCCATCTGAACTACAAGAGTATATTGACTGCGGAAATAGCAAACAAAACGAACGATGTCAAATCAAATGCTAGTACTTAGTAAAACTTGGCATATAGGTTGCCAAATTTCTTTTTAATGACGCACACGACAGAATGCCGGCTTCTTCTCAACCAGTGAGTTCTTGTCCGCGATCAGAAGGCAGTTGACCATCGGACAATGTCTTCATTGTGACATCTGGGCCCTGCTGCATCAAAGAAAGGGTGATTAACCAGTTGACAGCGCTAAGATACAATACTGCTCTTCAGAGGGAACAGCGAAGGCACTCAACCCCCGACTCTCAGCAGGCAGTTATTTTCATCAGTGAAAAGACAGTGTTCCGGATAAGGACTGCACGGACAATATAATTTTAAACATAAGTGTGAACAAAGTCTTAACCAGTGGACAACTGATGACAGAGGATACAATACCAGTCGTACATAAGCGTCAGGTTGATCAAATGTTACGCAGTAGATGCGTTCGGGGTTTAACTAAAATAAACCGATTTATTTAAACTGTAGACTATTTTATTTGGATTGTTAGTGTCATATATTTTTAAATTTGTTGTGACGATATCAGAATTTATTTTAAAAGACCCTTAAGTTACGTGTTAATAATAAACTGACAGTAAATTATAAGGAAGGCATTCCAAGAAGTTTAAGTATTTACGAGCGCTGTCTTGATTGGTGCAAAGTGCCAATTCAGAACCAATCAAGAGCTCGTGTCTCTTTTTTATTACTAGAATGGGAAAGGGCGTGAGAGACGTACTGTACTTTCTTCACATGTGCATCGCTATGTTTTAAAAGACTCCGTGAAGTTTAATTTAGGCCTATTGGATTAGCCATTTAAACAGTTATAGATTTTTTTTTTAGTTGTTAATGTATCCGAAAGGCAACATGCAACGGATGCTTATTTGGCTGCAGTACTGGTTGCTCGCGAAAGGAATACAGTACCTGGAGTTAATGTAGCCTACAGTTTTAAAATTAACGCACTGTGGGAAAAAATAATAATCCGGAAAGTTAATTATGGAAGTATTAAGAACATGAAACTGGACGTATACAGGAAGAACCATACATGAATGATCACTTTCAAAACCCGCGCGAACATTGTGAAGTTCGTTTAAAAAGAAATGTATATGAGATTCATTTAAGAAATAAAGAGAATTATCAACGAACATCTGGGAAAACTGCTGTTACTCAGCTGGTCATGGTCCATTAAATCTACTTTACCATCTAAGTGATGATGGTTGTACGTCGACAGGTGCTCGTGCTGTACATCCAGCTACTTTGGCTCTTCCGTGCGACCGGTGCTCAGACAGATAAAGGTACGTTATAACAAGAAACGCGTACATCAGGCTTTCATCTGTAATTCCCTTAGATTGCTCTTCGCTTGTAAATCTGACATTTCGTGTAAATTTTCATCCTGAGAATTTATATTTATATTCAGTTTTACAGATTTATGTTCAAGGATAATAGCTTCAAATTGAAGGAAATTTTCCCCCAAACTGCAATTTTAACTGTAACTCAAAATCGCTCTAAGGGACGAAGTTAAACGCTGTGGAAAGTAGTACTGTCTTCTTTTGACAATATCTGAATCTTAAACGTGCTGGCGGTAAAAAGTTATCGTATGTTTCAGTCTACGAAATGCGAATGTTACTTTAAAATCTAATTAATTGTGGCTACCGCTGAGCAGCAGTAGGAAATGAAAAGTGAGTAATTTAATTTTTGTCTTATTTGCGACACATTAAGTTTAGTGCAGTGGTAAGGAATTATTTTTACATTTCAGACTCATTAAGGTAGATGCGTTGTTTGCCTTAACGTAGAATATACGTTATCTTCCCACTGAGTTCAGAAGAATATATCGTTCTTACTGACACTAACACGCATGTGTTTCTGTCTACGAATGCATAATACGCTGATCAAAGTAAATCGCCTGTTTAAATCTGTGGTTCTAAGCGATAAAAAATCTTTTTATTCGTTGGGTTCTCAATAAGAATTTTCTGCATTTTATTTTTGAATCAGAAAAGGG
This sequence comes from Chitala chitala, assembly GCA_025773905.1. Lineage (NCBI taxonomy): Eukaryota > Metazoa > Chordata > Actinopteri > Osteoglossiformes > Notopteridae > Chitala > Chitala chitala. Next base: position 25,275 of record JABJVR010010360.1, read on the forward strand.
TTTTTGGCCAGTTTTCCCTCTGCACAGGTGTTGTGCAGATCCTCTTCTTTTAGCACCGGTGAAAATAGGTGCGCCTGAGCTTATCTCGGAGGGCACCTGCCCTCTCTTTAGAAGAATCTGCCTGGTGCGTTCGTGGTTAGTCATCATGGGTGGGAGACCTACTGATCCGCGTTGCACACACAACACGTCGCGAATGATGTCAACAAGGCCGTTGACAAATACCAAGCTTTATTTTAATCGACGCTCATACTTACACGCGCGCACACACAACTTATCTGCCCATGGCTCGTCCACGAATACGGCCAAAGGTCACCTTCACCAGGAAACGGGACTTCTTGTGCAAACAGTAAAGAGCTTACCTTAACAACACAGATAAATGAATCTGACATAAACGATGGGGAAAGAAAAGAACGTAAAGACATCATAAGTCTTGGTAAATTTAAATAAAAATTCTGACCCACCCAGTAATCAAACATCGCATTCCTGTAGTTTGTTTAACCACACTGGCAAGGCATTTGACTAGAACTTATAGTATAGTCTGCATAGGTTTTCACTGTTATTACTATTGGTAGTGGGAAAAAAATGTATAGTCATGCACGGTATAACATAAAGGATACAGTCTCATTCTTGGAGTCCTGTAAAGCAATTAGAGCAATTATTGAGCTCTCCTAGACTTGGACTGTCATTTAGTTGACATATAGTCAGAGGTATAGAGGTGTGTATTTGCCGAAACATCACAGACATGCCTCTAAAAAATTGAATTACAATACACCCACCTAAAAACAACCAGAAAATGCACACATGGAAGCATAAAGATGTGATCTCAAAGGGATTGATGGAGCACTATACCCACCCACTAGACACCATTGCTCTACTGCAAGTAGTGCTTTTTCATTCTGTGTTTGATTGCTCAAAGGAACTTCTGCCTAAACGTTTTACAGTCGAAGTTTGCCACAGACTTGCATGTCCAAAGAGTGAAGTGTACACAACAGTTGACAATCTCTTTGAGAAAAAAAAAATAGTTTAAGAAAAGTTAGCCCAGTGTCCATTCATAAGTACATCATGGATTTTTGTATTTACTCGAACCATTAAAATATATGTTTTAATCTCAGGTTTGATACTGCTACTGTACTCTCAAAGTAAACATCTTGATCTATTGAAAGTTTAAGAGGCATGTAAATGTGTAAGCATGGGTCTTTTTGATTCTGCCTGGGGCCCTGTTATATCTCACAAACAAAACAACCAGTCGATCCTGCTGATTATGATTCTCGGATTACTTGAAGGAAATAACAAGTAAAAAAACAAACATGCCATCCTAATCTTAAAACCAGAAATCACTGTCTGAAGTTTGAACTCGTTTTTTTTTTTTTTTTATTATTGGCTGGTTTTTTTAACTGTACACCTGTTGTTTGACTGGCTGAAGAGTGACTTATTGTTTGCGTACAAGTGAGTGGGGAGCATTGAATGTTATGAGTGTGAGAAGGTGTTTTACAGGTATGTGGTAATCTCTTGGTGACTCAAGCCAAGTTTCTGTTTACTTGACTCTGTCTCAACTGCGTCTTCAGACTGCCTGTTCTTACCCTCCCCCTTTTCCCTCCTTTTCTCCTCCTTTTATTTTCTACTAAACTTTGGAACGGGTGAGTAAGAAGGAATGAACGAGTGTAGCGATACAGGTATGCCTGTATTATGCCTATGCCTGTATGTGTGTTTGTGCGTGCGTGTGTGTGCGTGCAAAATGACTGCTTCATCTCCCATTCTTCTGGTTCTTTTGCATTACAACTGTGGAGAGACAACAAAGAGAGCGAGAGAGACAGACAGACAGGAAGACTTTATCAGAGAGAGAGACAGAAATAGAGAGAAGTAAAAAAATAAATACAGACAGAGATACAGACAGCTGGGAGAATAAAGAGACAAGGAAAATAAAACAGCAGGGTGGGATACAGATGTCTCTGAATCTGCCAGGTGTGTTTTTGAGCAAGACACTCAAACACTAGCTCCCAGGGTGCCACATGTGGCTGCCCACTGCTCCCCCCTGGTGGACGGGTTAAACGCAAATACCCAATATTGCTGCAACATGTATGTAAAATGTTGTAAGTCACTTTGGATAAAAGTGTCTGCTTTGTGAATAAATGCATTATTAAGACACAGAAAGAGAAAAAGAGACAGAAATAGGGAGTGAGACAGTCTGAAAGATGGTGAGAGAGACAAAGGAAAACAGACAAGAAGTGAGACAGTGACAGGAAAATAGACAGAGTGGAGAATAAACACAAGTGAAAGACAGACAGACAGAGAGAAATAGAGACTGGGATTTGGACAGAGAGAGAGAAGCAGACCAGGGAAGAGATGGCAGACAAGAGAAGAGGACCTGGTCTGTGATGTAGCGAAGAAACCTTGGAGCTCATTTATAAAAACACTCACATTCTTCCAGAAGAATGAACATACATAGGAAAACTGAAATGTTCTGCAAAAAGTCATATTTATAAAACCTTGTGGAAACCAAGGTATGCATTTTACAGTGTTATAAATCCCACTTATCATAGAAATGCTCGCTTTATTACCTCGCCCTAGCCTGTTCTGCCCTTCTGTGTCCTCTAGATATAGCAATTTTTGTCTAGCTTTTCCCTGTTGTTTCTAGCCTTAATGTAATCAGTGTTTTCCAGCTGTTCCTCGTGTCTCAGTGTCTTTATAACCTTACCTCTTGTATCAGTTCCCTGCTAGTTACTGTTCTGTGCTGATGTTCTATGTGAGCCCTCGAGTATGGTTTTTGCCCTGTGTTCCCTTCTACTTTGTTTTTGTCCCGAATAAACCTCCCTTTTCACTCTTGGACCTCACCTAATTGTGCAATTTGTGACATTTACAAACCACCTCATTCCCACCCATTAATTACCTTGGTGGGAATAAATCAAATTTGCATTGCCCATTTTAATTAAATGCATTTTAACTAAATGGGCAAATTAGTAAATTAGCCACATGTATATAAAAACCCGTAAATGCTACGCCACAAAGTATATCTACATGTGACCGCATCCTTACAGCTACAGTTATGGAATGATGAATTAAAGGGGTTTTGGGTGAAGTTTGCCCTATATTAAAAGATTCAGTCAAAGTATATACCTGCATTTGTTTAGGCAAGGGCTCATTACACTTTGACGTTTAGCAGGCTCAGGGGAAGGCAGGTTGTGTTGACAAGTCAGATTGTGTAGGACACAAGCTCTTGTAAAAATAATATTACACACTTTTGTTGGGTTGTTTAACTGAACACCACCCGACCTGTCACCTGTTTTTGACCGAACCTACGATGTGTTCTGCCACCGAACAGGCCGCTCCTTGTGCCCATTCTGTGGACAGTGAAATGGGTAGCTGCTGTCTCCTGCAAGTTGTACATGTATATTTAAATGTTCACAAAGGCAGCTTCGTTCTCTAATGGTGCTTTTATTGCAATGTGTGCACAGTCAATAGCCCAATAGCAGGTATATGCCAATCAATTACTGCTTATTCACTCCACGCAAATGCTGAATGTTAGTTGTATGTCAGACGTATTAAAAATGGGTTTGTAGTCATTAATGCACATTTCACCAAGCGCTAAAACGAGTGTAAATGCAAATTAGAAGAGCATTTTTATCTGTACTCTAGATGTCGCTTTTTCGCTATTTCCCCAAAATATTCGTACGACTGCTCTGAACCATTAATAAGTGTGCAAAGCTTTTCAAGCAGAGTTCTTTATAGATCCCAAAATCTTCGTATAGATGTGCATATGAAGGTTTCTTGTTTTTTTCATTCCTTCGACGTCTTTATAAATGAGCTCCCTTGTTTTTGCACAGGCTCAGAATAGAACCATTGTGTGTGTGTGTGTGTACAACTCAGGGCTCACCCCCATCCAGTGCCTTTTTTTTTTGCTTTCATTTGGTGCTCTTAGTGCTTACCTCCCCCCCAGTCCCCTTTCACCCTTACCCTGCCAGCCATCTGCAAATTCTGGCCATATCCTGTTAGGGGCCTGGGTGAAGCTTCAGGCTCCTTTTTCAAGGCATTTCCTTCTACGAAATTAGACTCTTTTGTTCTATCGATATTTTTTTCAGTTTTGTTTCCAGTGTAGTAGTGCATTAACATTTGTGAATATCCCAGCGTACTAGTATGGGTGTATATATTTAGCATCATGGAAGTCCCTACGTACATCATTAACATTTGGAGCATAGCTATTCCTATAAAAAGAAATTGCTGGTATTCCCTACTGCTCTACAAATATGCTACGAGCTTCCACAAAGTGTTTATTTAAACAAAATTATGAGAATTAATAGTTTTAGCCTATTGGTTGGTAATGACATGGTTGGCATATTGCTGGGCACAATAAGCTATAAAAATAAAAACAGCCATGTGAATACAGGAGGTAGAATGTAACTTGTATATTTGAAGTGTCAGCTTGTATTGTGGGATAGTTTAAAGGCAGTAGCATGACAACTGTGTAGGTGTATGCATTGGCATGTCCATGTAAATATAAATCCCTCTGACAACTCACCTCAAAACAGCATGAGCAATGTTTGGGTGTCTCTGGGGTTCAAACTGGCCCAGTCAGTGTGTGTACGTGTGTGCATGTATGTGTGTGCCTACCTCCTTATTTCCAGCAGACAGCCTGCCTCCACCACACTTGGTTCATTGTCTTCAGGCCTGATGCGAAGCCTTCAGGGCTTGAGACACACACAGTCAGACAGAGGGGACACACTGAACTGCACACATTTTCAGATAACCCCCCCCAAACAGATGTACACATATTCGTCAGTGATACTACAATGGCTTTTTTGTATCACAGCAGACAGATCTTTGTAGCTTCCTTTCCAGATTAACCACATACCCCCCAGACTGAAGGAAATCTCATTCCCTCTCTGTCTGTCTTCTCACCTCTTCGCTCCTCCGCTAACAAACATGGTTTTGTGGAGAAAAAGGATTTTGTAAGAATTACTCAGAGGAGTTGCTGCTCATGAATTGACAAATGATATGCTATATACGGATTTTATCGTTATATCTGCAGTCATGTTGATAGGCAAGCTAAGTGCTAACTCATAGCTTCTGTCGCCTGTTGTTATTGTGAGGCTTGGATTTGCATAAGCGTACTTTTTGTGACGTTTGCAGTCCATCAGTTTATATGAGCTTTGTATCTGTATTCTTGGAACCCCATAGCTTTGCAATATACCCGCATTTACCTACAGTATGTGCACTTTTTTCAAAATCAGCGATTGTCACAAAGCGTGTTTATGGTTTCACGGCCAAATTCATAGATAAGACTCAAAAACATAAAATGATAGTTTAATCATCATTCTGGTTTTTTATTTCCTGCTGTTTGCTCTTGCATTTCATTTCCTTGTAGTGAGTGTAACAATAATCTCTCTGGAGCAAGATCAGTTCCTATTATTTTTTATGTAACATTGCAGCACCTGTTCTCTAGTGTGTTTGCACCAGAGACCGTGAAAACGACCTGGTTAAAAGACGGCCATAAAATGGACGCAATAGCTTTTAAACAACAGTAAAGGTCCAAGCTAAATAATGCTAGAAATCACTGAAAGAGTAATAAATCGTCTTATGTCATCTCAATCGTCTCAAAGGATCTGGGAGTGCAAGGTCACATGGCTACCGAGACTCTCTGGGTGAGCTATCATTATATAAGCCAAGAGTTAAAAATGTGTGTTTTTAGGTGTAAAGTCTGCAGTGATGTGGTCTTCTGCTTGTTCTTCTATTAAGACAGCTTGTGGCTGTCAGCCACTCCACTCTTACATGTAAAGTGTGAGATTGTAGGAGGCAGCCCTTAATTCAGCTGAGTGACGGGTCTATTCACTGGAAGCTGTTCATCTTAAGGTTTAAACGCAAATGGTGTAAATGTGAGCCTGTAATTTCAAGAAGATCCATCTTGTGACCTCAGCGTATATTTTAGGATGTACTTCTTATTTGTGCTGTCAGACAAATAGGGCTACATTGTTCAAGGATTTAGAAGTTTCTTCTCCTCAACCAAGGAAGAGAACATTGAATTTTCTAGCTGGTTACTTATGCATTTTGCTGCAGTGTTTTCAGTTTGCTGTTGGGTGGAGTTTGTATGATTTGTACACGAAATCTTTAGCTGTACTGAGTTTCCTTCTACCTCAGTGGTAGCGCCTGCAAGCAAGATCAGAGGAATTACACCTTTGGCCCCGAAGATAAGAGAAGCTACCATTGTAAAGTTCATGTTAGAAGTCTAACATGAACTTTACAATGGTACAGTACTGCAGAGCTGGCCACATGTTAACGCTCTTTATTCCAGAAGTCAGTGAGTTAATGGGTCTCGTTCCTGCAAGAGTACAACAGAAAAATAGTCCTGTAGGTTTCCATGAGTCAGGCTGAAACCTGGGCTTTGAAATGTACCATAAAACTAAATCAAAGCAGTAATACAGTAAGTATGGTGCGTCATGGAAAGCTGTGGTTCTCAAAGAGGGGATTGGAGACCCCTTGGGGTTTGTCGCACATGGCCAGGGGGATTTACAAAATAACTGATATTGTGATAATATTATTTTTTTTTGTGTGTTCTGGTTTAGAGATAATCTGTAAATTAATATTTTTTTCTCAGTTTTAGGGTGTCCATGGTCTGAAAAAGTTTGAAAACCCCTGATGTAGAGTTCAGAGAGAAGTCAGCGAGAGGCCTTCTCAATGCTGTAAAGATCAAAGCAGGCGGTTCTCACTGTACAGTTAGCAAAAGATATTCTTCTTTATGGACAGAGCCACACAAATATATGGGTTGTTTAAACTCGATAGGCTAAACACTTTTTAGGTGCTTAACAACACTACGATCAAATCAAAAGTGAAGCAGACTTAGGTTATGTGAATTGATACATATGTATATTTTTCCTGCTAAGAAGTTTGCAAATATACAACTTCCTGTTGTGCAATGGGAATAAATAGAAAAGTCATTAGCTGCCATGACAACTGTGAAACCATTAAGTTGAAAACACATACCTAAGCTGTTGTGTCACAAGGCTATATGTCACAGTACACAACATACTTTGGTGCCAGTCAGCTGGGTAGAACCTGGGAAAAAATTTGCTCAGAACCTGGGAAGAGATGCTTGCAATGGATTACTATTCAGCATTCTAAGAGTTACTCTGGCTATGAAATAGACAGTGAACCTGTGTATAGAAGTCTGTAATGATCATACTTAAATATCTAGCTAACTTGATGTACAGGTGTTTCCTTTTGGGCAAATATGTTATGTTTAGTGATTGGTAAAGATTTTACACATGCACACATATCTACATATCATCTGTGTATGACATGATAAAATAACACATTTTGCTAAAGGGCTAACACACAAGCCTGACTTTATTTGTACACATGTTTTTGTCAGGTTTATCACGTGCTCAGGCATTGAAGCAGTAAGTGAAGCTGTTTGTTTGTACGTTGACCTCCAAACAGAGTTCAAGTCTGTGTCCTTCATTCCAAAACCCATAATAAAATTTGCATCACACTCAGTAAACCTTTATAGTTTATGACTTGTTGCCTCAAGGTGTTTTTTTTTGTTACCTTTGAAATTACTTAGAAGGGTGTATTTCTGTTTTACATGTTTTGCGAGAAACTATGAGGAAGCGGTCAAACAGCTAGGATAGGAGGCTGAGTCTATGTTAGTCTTGACTGTTTTTAGATGTAATGGTGCTAACACAAGAAGCTTGATGAGTGTTCAGATGCACCTGACAGTATGGGAATGTTAATCTTATCATTTGACTGATTTCTGCTTGTTGTCCATCCAGCTGATCCAGCACTTCTGTTTGCTGTTTATTACCCGTGTACATTAAGGCCAATGCCTTTATGTCTGAGCTGCCTCTGTCCTGCCTCTCTATACACTGCAGTAAGTAGTACAGGGTGCAACAGGCGCAACCAACAAAAAAAAGTCCGATGACTGTCATCGCAGCATAGGTCTTACAAAGACTATGTTTATATGTAATGAGTAGAAAATCCCATCATGCCTTGCTTTCAGCCACAGATTTAGATGGATAATGGGGGGAGGGTAACTGAGTGCTTGAGGAGGGGGACAAGGTGACACGGGTGCACATGCAGCACAAAGACAGAACTCTTACGTCCCAAATGTGAACCTTTTTTCCCTGTTTCTGGTAAATGGTTTTCAATTGACACATGACAGCAGTGGTCATAGTGCTCATTTGGTGCTTGTTTGTGTTATTGCGAGAAGCCGCTATTAAGTCAACATACAATTGTGTTGAGCAGCTACTGAAGATGTATCACTACTGTGGAAACACAAGGTGAAAATTTGCAACACAGGCATTCTCTTGGTGCAACTATTTCCAACATAGGTGCCTTTTCGGGGTAGCCACCTCACCTAAGGGAACTGCAAAACTCCATTTTAGGGCCTGCAGAGGCTGCTACTCCACATTCAAATTCCTTATAAAATGAGAGCTGTGGTTTTGACTGGTCATTTCCCTTTTTTTTAGTGTCAGTATGCACCGGCACCCAGAATTCCCTGAGCATGACAGGTGACTCCGAGGTGCAATACAAAATGATGAAGGACATGTACAGTGGCTGTGAGATCGTCATGGGCAACCTGGAGATCACCCACATGGAGCATAACCGCAACTTCTCTTTTCTCCAGGTAAAGGGAGAGGGGCCCAGGAGGCTGACCAATGTCGTAGTGGGGAGGGCAGATCAGTTGGAAAAAGAGCATGGTGACATCACTGCAGGCTCATCTGTGACTGGTGTTGCAGATATCAAATAACCTCAAGGAATATGTTTATTTTCATGAGGTTCATGACTGCCATGAGGAGGTTTTCCTGTTATGCAAAGTGGCATCTTTGTTCCAACGTCAGTGCTTAGATAAAGCCGCTTAGTGGGCACTTATCAGAAGCAAACTACCCAAACTATTATTAGAGCTGCGTATTTCACTGGAGTAATAGAAACTGAGTACCTTTCAATACGGTACAACAGTTGAACCCCTCCAGGAAGTTGTGATCCCACCTGTACTGGAACACAGTTTTTTCTTGTTCATTTCCTGTCTTCTCACCATGCCTGCCTTCTGTGCCATCCTCTCCCTGTCTTCCCACAGTCCATCAGGGAGGTAACTGGCTATATCCTCGTTGCTGTCAACCAATTTGCCAAACTGCCCCTGGAACAGTTGAGGGTGATCCGGGGCAACACACTGTACGAGGACCGCTGGGCTTTGGCTGTCCTAGTCAACTACCAGAAGGATGGGCAGTACGGGCTCAGGGAGTTGGGCCTGACACACCTCACTGGTGAGAGCCAGCCCCGTGAAACAAGGTCTTCTCAGACCGCCTTTTGGTCCTGCAACAGTAACCACCTCAGCTCACTCTGATGATCTTTGGAACCATTAAACAGCTTTGTTTGGAACTTATAGTAGGCTCTGAGACTGGATCTGTGGCTCTTTATCTTCAGAAAACAGGAGACCCTTCATAAAATCTGCCCTGGGAAGTTCTACAGTTTTTAAACCATCTTGTTGTAAAAGTCCTCTCATTTTTTTAAGCAGCAGAAACACAAGATTCCAATCTCAGGAAAAAATAAAATTCAGTTTATTTAAGCTAGGTGTTGTAACTTTTTAGTGCCATGGACCACTTTTTTGTCTGGTAAAGTCTGTGGATCCTTTCTCAAAAATTTTTAATTTGTTAAGTAAAATACAGGGTATTACAAAGAAGACAACGAATGTTAAAATATGAATATGCTTCTGAAAATATTTTTTAAAACAAACATTTGAAATCTGTCTATGGATCCTAGGTTTAGAACTCCTGATTTAGACCTTAATCACACCTATAGCATGTATTAGGGACAGTATCTATTGTATGTGCTTGTATTGTCAAGGTGATTTCAACTTTTAAGCGACCTAGAAACACTCCATGTCAAGCTAAATGTCACCCAGGTGACCTGTGTGTTTTGACGTAAACTTGGTGAATGATTACCCTCTGTCCTGGGTGTTCTCCTTAAGCCTGTCTCCCTTTTAATCACACTATTAAAAACTTGACAGGATCCATGAATGGGCAGCGGACACGCCCGTGTGTTACTATCCCACTGACAGAGGTGCCAGTAAAGGGTGACAGTATGTGGGAGGCTGGGAAATGAATCCATTTCTCTGGTTGCCCTTGCTAGTGCTCTAACACCCCCTCCGGCATGAACGCTCCCTCTGAGTACCTGTCTGTCGACAGGTGTGCATAATAGACCAGGGCTGCGTGGTGGAGGAGAGCAGGGGGGGGTTCCTGAGTTGGGAGTTAATTTTGTGGAAAATACCTGGAAGTATCATTAACAACAAAGTCAAGTGACCCGTTTGAATAGGAAAATTAAAAAATAAAAACGGAACTTTTGAATGAAAGGTGCAGTCTAGAACCTGTAGTGTGTATTATAGCACAGTTTCAGGTTTCTGCTGCTTTGTAAGACATGTCTTGGCTTGTTTGGGCCACTGCCTGTATTACAAACCATAATGCTCTCCTCTCCTGTTTGTTTCCCTTTCTGCATGATTGTGTGTGTGTGTGTGTGTGTATGTGTGTGTGCACTGGTGCATGTGTGTGTGTCTGCGTCCATGCGTGTGAACGTGCGTGCGTGTGTGTGTGTGTGTGTGTGTGTGTGTGTGTGTGTGTGTGTGTGTGCACGTGTGGCCACCCGACAGAGATCCTGGAGGGAGGTGTCCAGATCCAGAGCAACAAGTTCCTAAGCTACGCTCCCCAGGTGGACTGGGCCGACATTGTGCGAGACACCTCCGCTGAGATCCTGGTCACATCCAACGGCGAGTCCCGTGAGTCACGGGGGGCAGAGTGGGGAAGCTGGGGGTGGGAAATAAGGGGGTGGGGGAGGGCCAGGAGAGCAAGATGGCTGGACAAGCATGGGTGCGCTGGAAAACAAGGTTGAGATAACCTGTGTCAACAAAGGCGTAAAGACCTGGAAATGGAACAGGTGAGCTCATAGGTGTCAAACGGTTGGAAATGTTCCTCCAGACAGCTCCCTTAGCAGCTCAACGGCCGGCCGAGGATACTGCAGCCACATGATTCACAGTGATAACTAGAAAAAGAAACAAAATCTGTCAACTTTTCTTATATAACGACAATATACCCTTTTTAATATACAGGATACAAACAAAACCTGTGGTAAATTCACGCATGAAGAGCATAAACATTAACATAATGGTTGTTATACATGTGCTTGCACTTTGTGTGGATAAACTTTGCATACTTCACCTGATTCAGAAAAGGACTAGGTGTTACAACCCCTAGTATTGCATTGCAGCTGTTTCCATAGGTTATTAGAAGTGGGATGCTGTGAGACCTGCCAAAACCAGGACACCTTATCGGTCATGTACCTTAGCATCCTGGGGTGTTTAATCAGCTAAGAGAAGCACGACAGCAACAGGAGCTAAAATAAAAATGTTACCATAACAATTTAAAATATTGTTTTATGTATATTTACTTATATATCGTACTTCATTGTTTCTGGTAATATCCTTTTGAGTATTTGTGGTCTCCATACGTGCATACTTATATACTATAGAAATGTAACGTTTCAGTCTATGGGTGTTTCCAAGACCGGTGCAGTATACTGGGGGAGGGGATTAGCATGAATTAAATTAAATTAGTTTAAATTTACTGCATATAGCTGTGGGAGCCCAATGACCTTTGGCCTCATGTCCAGAGGTAGTAGCACTGCAGTAGCCGAGCTGCTGGCACACAAAGGCTCCACTTCGTAAGCCAAGGCCAGGATTCCTGCCTACTGCCTAAGTGCTGGAACAGCAGCCATGATGTCATCATCGTTGTTGAGCAGCTTCTTAAAGAGGTCAGGGTGTGAGAGAGTTTGCTGTGAGCTGGCACACTTCCTCTTATGTGATGACTCCCTTCCTGTCCTTCCAGTGGGGTGCGACCCGGCGTGTCAGGGTCACTGCTGGGGTCCTGGAAAAGAAAAGTGCCAAATCTGTAAGCTGCCCATGACGTTCCTTGAATTTTCTCTACTGTCCTCTCTCTGTGTAGCTGTTTAGCAGCATTCTGTTCTGTGAATAAGGAGTGTGTGAACCTGGCTCTGATTCTTTCACTTACCCTCTGGGGGCCCCCCCCCCCCCAGCAACAAAAAAAAAAACACCCCGACAAGATAATGAAAAAGTTTAGGCTAGAAAAGAACAACATGATGCACGAAACAAAAGACGGGAGGTGGCAGGAGAGAAAAA